>OY769908.1:16595749-16733249 GCA_963669185.1 Dyspetes luteomarginatus | reverse complement strand
TCATCGAGATCATCGTCTCTTCCGCCGACAGCATCGACGGGCAACATTCCACGTCGTGGTTTCGACACATTTGATGCCCGAAGGGTAAAAAAAAAATATAAATATGGAAATTAAATAAATTAACTTAATTAATAAATAAAATTAAATAACTAATAATCTGCACAAAAATAATTTAATTTAACATCAATTGCATTTAATTGGAATTTATTGATTAGCCATCGCGTGAATAAAAGAAAAAAAAATGTAAATGAGCCCCTTACTACTTCAAGTAGTTACAGTCGACTTGGGTCAGACGAGTGGCCATCGCGGAGAAACAAATTTAATCGTAAAACGAGCCTTTTACTACTTGATGTAGTCACAGTCACCGTGGGTCAGACGAGTGACCATCGCGGAAAAAAAAAATTGTAAAATCAGCCTTTCACTACTTCAAGTAGTCACAGTCGATGTGGGTCGGACGGGTGGCCATCGCGAAAAAAAAAATGTAATTTTAATTCGAGCCTTTTACTACTTCAAGTAGCCACAGTCGACGTTGGTCAGAAGGGTTACCTTCGCGAAAAAAAATTTGTAAAACGAGCCTTTTACTACTTCAAGTAGTCACAGTCGATGTGGGTCAGACGAGTGGCCATCCCGAAAAACAAAATGTAATTGTAATTCGAGCCTTTTACTACTTCAAGTAGCCACAGTCGACGTTGGTCAGAAGGGTTACCTTCGCGAAAAAAAATTTGTAAAACGAGCCTTTTACTACTTCAAGTAGTCACAGTCGATGTGGGTCAGACGGGTGGCCATCGCGTAAAAAAAAATGTAATTTTAATTCGAGCCTTTTACTACGTCAAGTAGCCACAGTCGACGTTGGTCAGAAGGGTTACCTTCGCGAAAAAAAAATTGTAAAACGACCCTTTTACTACTTCAAGTAGTCACAGTCGATGTGGGTCAGACGAGTGGCCATCCCGAAAAACAAAATGTAATTGTAATTCGAGCCTTTTAGTACTTCAAGTAGCCACAGTCAACGTGGGCCACACGAGTGGCCATCGCGGAAAAAAAAAATTGTAAAATCAGCCTTTCACTACTTCAAGTAGTCACAGTCGATGTGGGTCAGACGAGTGGCCATCCCGAAAAACAAAATGTAATTTTAATTCGAGCCTTTTACTACGTCAAGTAGCCACAGTCGACGTTGGTCAGAAGGGTTACCTTCGCGAAAAAAAAATTGTAAAACGAGCCTTTTACTACTTCAAGTAGTCACAGTCGATGTGGGTCAGACGAGTGGCCATCCCGAAAAACAAAATGTAATTGTAATTCGAGCCTTTTAGTACTTCAAGTAGCCACAGTCAACGTGGGTCACACGAGTGGCCATCGCGGAAAAAAAAATTGTTAAATGAGCATTTTACTACTTCAAGTAGTCATAGTCAATGCCGGTCAGGCGAGTTTTACGGAGGGAAATATTTTTGAAAAATGTATCCAGATTGACGTCGAGGAGGCCCTTGACGTTATCGAGGCAGCATCGACGGGTTCAATGGGCGAAGATTGTGCTTCCATGGCAGGATACAAATCACTTCCTGCAGGTGCAGCTCTCGATCCACGTCGTTACGATGTTGCTCGCCAAAAGACCGACATGGCTGCAATGATGCTACAAAATCTTGGATCTACGAGACACACTTGTTAGCATTTCATTTTTTTTCCCCCCACATTCCACGTATTTTAATTTTTGTTCCAAAACGTTGAGATTAAAAAAATAAAAATAAAAATTCAAATTGACGATTTTTTAAGCTCTTTTGGACGCCGTGGCAAAATCTCTTCTCTCGTCTGTTGGAAATGCGATTGGCACAAGGGTCATTGTTTTCAACTCATCGACGGAAACGGTGATTGCCGCAACTTGGCTAACACGCACGACCGGAAGTATAAGCGATCCTACAAAAATCGAGAGTGATGCTCTTCGTCCTGATGCTCGCCCTGATCCTGGTTTACCCTGGTTTGAAAATACCGGTGATTTCATGGCACAATTGAGGTCTGTCACTTTTATTTTATCTCCAATCGTGCGAAATTACTCGCGTCCTGATATCGACAGTTAGCGTTTATATATATATACATATGGATCACTGAACTCTGCTGGACAAACGATTGAATTTATTTTTAATTAGTAGGTCACCAAAGTTCGTTCAATCGGCACAGATAGAGTCATACATGGGCTGGTGGACTCTTCCATATCTTTCGTGCAAAAATCTTCAGTGGCTCATTTCTTACAGCGTTTATGTTCGACCATCGGATTCTCGTCATGGGTCAGTTGAATAAAATCTTTCGAATTATCCAAAATTATTATTTTTATCGTCCACATTGACAGCGACTCGCTCTCAATTATTGTCCAAGTGTATAAAAAAAAAAAACAATTTAAAAAATCAAAAAACAATTAAAAAAAAAAAAAAAAATAGCGATCTCAATAAATTGATAAATTCGAAGAAAGTCTCGTCAATTCGTTTGTTTTTTTGCAGCTTGCGAGATTTTCTCAGCATTGACATAGACATTGGTGGACTGGAGGTGAATCAGTGTGATCAGATAAACAGTGACGAGGTCATGGAAAATAAAAAAAATTCGGAAAATCAGATACTTTCTTTGAGAGGTTCTCACAAGTGCCACGACGACACCACGCAAGTAAACGCTAATTTCGATTATCGAAATCGTAAATTACATTTTTTTTTCTTTGGCATTCTCTGCTTTCATTTATTTATATATTTTTATGAAAAAAATATAATTAAAATGGTACTTTAAAGGATTGTATATTACAGTGCGAGTACAGAGGACCGAGTACACGTATGAGCAATGAGAATGGTATTCAGACTTTGTCACCGGGTTGGGCAAAAGGAGCATACGTTTGCCGATGTCGCGAGGGCTTTTATAGTTTGAGCAGCGTCAATACAGCTTCTGGTGAGGACAAAGCACCTGCCTTTGATGGAATTCTCGTCGAAGGTTCGTTTTATTGCATTATTAATCTCATTCGTTCACATAGGGCGAGTCTGCATAATTAATTGTCATATATTATTCAGTATTTGAGAGAGAGAGAGAGAGCGAGAGAGAGAGAGAGAGAGAGAGAGAGAGAGAGAGAGAGAGAGAGAGAGAGAGAGAGAGAATATTTGTATTGTACATGTGTGTCATGTGAATCGATTGATATAAACGAAAAAAAAACAAAAAATATTTTTTCATCCGATCAACGAATTTATTTTCCAGCCGCTTGGAAGGAAATGAAAAACAACAAGAGTATTCGTTACAACGAAATGTTTCGGTGCTTAAAATGCGCTCCAGGATGCTCTCGTTGCAATGGACCAGAACCTTGCTTAGCCATGTACAATTGGCCATTCAGGTATCCATGATTTTTTTGGTTTTTTTTCGCAAATAAAATGATTTTTCAAAAAATTTAACAATTTTTTTATTAAAAAAAAAAATGATACAAAGCTTTGAGTGTTTTTTTTTTTTTTCAATTTTTAAGGGTCACCCTACTCTCTGTGTCTGTATTCTGCGCTTGCGGAGCTGTTCTTCTCGTTGCTTACGTATACCAGCATCGAAAGCTCAAAGTATTCAAGGTCGCCTCACCGATATTTCTATCGATTACTCTACTCGGTTGTGCCATAATGTATCTTGAGGTGAGCAAAAAAAAATTTACATCAATTGATAGAAAAAACAAAAAAAATTGCACCTTTAGCAATATTTAGCAATAACAAAACCAATAGCAATTTAGCAAAAAAGAAAATTCCTGTGGAAAAAAAAGAGCAAGTTTTCTTTTCGCGATTTCTTCATATCGGAATTCATTAATTCGATTAAATTCAATTTATTTCCAGTCCATTCCAATACATTTGAATTCTTACATCACTTAATCTTCTCACATTATTTTTACATCATAGTTCCTTTACCTTTACCTTTACTTTAGATTTAAAAAATATATGTATAATTTTTGGATTTTTGCAGATGGCCGCGATATTTCCAGTTCTCGATTTGTATTCTTGCGTGGCTACGAAATGGACAAGACATTTTGGCTTTTGCATCTCTTATACCGCCCTTCTCATGAAAACATGGAGGTATAACATTTTTGTCGACAAAAATTACATTTTTTTAAATAAATTTAGTAATTTTGATAAATTTTGATAATTTTGGTAATTTCAATAAGTTTGATAATTTTGATAATTTCAATAATTTTAATGATCTTTCCAGGGTTTCATTGACGTATCGCGTCAAGAGTGCTCACAAGGTCAAATTAACGGACAAACAATTGCTACAATGGATGGTGCCAATATTATTGGTAATGCTCATTTACCTTGGCACTTGGACTCTCAGTGCGCCGCCACACGCAAAAGTCATCGCCGATAGTCACGGACTCGAGTTTTATCAGTGTTCTTACAATTGGTGGGATCACAGTCTCGCGATTGGTAAAATCATTATTATTATTTTCTTACGAGAGCAAATATTATTAATCGTCGTATATATATTCGTGTAAATTCGTGTGAAAAAAAAAAAACAATCTTTTGGGGATTCATTTTTTGATTCACTGAAAAAGAAAAGAAAATTTTGCTAGTTTGCCATGAATATTTTTTGATTTTTTTTTATTTTATTGCAGGAGAGATTCTCTTTCTCGCTTGGGGTATCAGAGTTTGTTACAACGTGAGAAATGCCGAAAGTCTCTTTAACGAGGCTCGCCTCATAAGCTACGCAATTTACAATATTGCCGCTGTCAATACCACTATGATCGCAATTCAGTAAGTTTATTTTTTTTTTACTTATTTTAATTTAAAAAAAAAATTATCAGCTCTCCACAGTTTCTCTTTTGCTAATATGCTATTTTTTTTTTCGCAGCCTCTTTATATTTCCTCATGCTGGACCGGATATGAAGTATTCCCTTGGATTTTTACGCACTCAACTCTCCACTTCCGTCACTGTACTTCTCGTTTTTGGTCCCAAAGTAAGGAGATAATTGAACAATGATTTTTTTTTCTCCTCATCCAAAGAATCTTCAATGATGAAATATTTTTTTTTCTCCTCATCCTTCGTTTGGATCTCAATGATGAAATAATTGGAATCTTCAATGGTGAAATAATTTTTTTTTCTCCTCAGGTTTTAAGAGTATTACGAGGTCACGGTGATCAATGGGACAGTAGAGCAAGAGCTCGTGGAATAACCGCGAGTTTTTCCCTAAATGGTATTCGTGGCCTCGTAGCCGAAGAAACGACCGATCTCTATCAGGAAAATGAAGAGTTGAAGGTAAATTTTTTTTTCTCAACGAGCATTGTTGTTGAAAGTGAAAAAAAAAATAAATACATTTATCAACTTTTGCTTCTCTTTGTCGCAGGAGGAAATTCAAAAGCTCGCAGCTCAGATAGAATTCATGAAGATTGTTCATATGGAGATGCACAATAGGCACATAAAGCCAAAACTTGGTGGTTACTTCAGTACACCTGGTAGCAGTTGGTCGGCTCAGAGTCCAAACGCCAAAACGTCCACAGCCAGTTTCATTTTAAAAGTATCTTGCTATAAAAATTTGGAATTTTAGAATTTAAAAAAAAAAAACAAAAAAAAAACTTTTCAAGCCAGACCCAGTGGATGTCCCAATCATCGGTGTGTCAGTAATCCATAAAATTCTTCGACCTGATGCTTTTAATATCTTGATTTTTGTGCTCGAAAAATATTTCGAAGAAATTTGAGTAGCTGCTCGATCACTCGATAATAATTGTACATAGACTGAGCAATTAATTTATAGTACTGAATTGACGCTTTTTTTTTTTTACTACAAGATAGTTGCATAAAACTATAAATTTCTAGTTATCACTAAATAGTTTATTTTTATGGTAGAATTTTCTTCTTCCTTTTTTTTTTTTTTTTCTCAATTCATAATGTTTCTTCTTTAATGGTAAATTTTTTTTTTCTTTCGCACTGATTCGACAGAGTGCAGTCGAACGTGGTGCGACGGCAGCCGCTGCAGCGGCTGTCGAGGATTCGACATTTCCCTCGGGAAGTCTTCATCGTGCACGGAGAATGGAACTCTTGAGAGAACGCAAAGCAGCGAGGGAAAAAGAGCGCGAGAAAAATCGAGACGAGAATCAAGAACAAAATACAGGAAAAACGTGCAAATCGGTGGAGACGAGCGATCCACCTGCTGAAAGTTCTGCCGATAAAGTCTGAACTAGAATAATCGATTAAAAAAAAAAAAAAAAAAACAAATTTGAAAAGAAAAAAGACGTATCAGCCGCGATGTGATTCTTTTCGTTTATTAGCGCGAGTGTTTCTATAGAGTTTATCAGTTCGCGATTATTCGATTTACAATTAATCAGCTAGTAGCTGTGATGAAAAGTGCGCAAAGCAAACTATCGATACACACACACATGCATGCATGCATATATATGTACATACATGCATAATATATATATAATACAAAAAATACAGCTACACAGACTGTAAAACTGATCTCTGTTGGATTGGAAAAAAGAGAAAATCATTGATACTCATATATATATAGCCAATGAAACAAAATAAAATTTCTAAACGCAATTCATTGGGGCTTTTCATCATCGAAGCTCTCTGCTAAATATTGTACAAATTTGAATTTCGGATCGGTGAAAAATTCTGTACTCCGATTAATATAAAAAAAAAAGAAAAACTCATAATAATATCGTTACGTGTCGCCCTAAATGTGTCCACGAAATATTAAGGTCGCGAGTAAAGTTCGATAAAATGTAATGAGGAATCGAGAGAAAGAGCGAAATAGTGAGATAACGAGAGGAGTCGAGGGTGAAGGGGGGTCGGGGTGGAGTGGGGAGAAAATTAATATGTAATAGAAGAATCTCGACTTGTTGAGCCCATTTGGGGGATGTATTTGAAATTTGCATGCTGCACAGAAAGTTATATATGTATGTCGTATACAAAGTATACATATTGTTAAGTAAATAATGCCTTATCTGAAAGTGGTGCTGATTGCCACGTGGGCTTGTACTATATTCATGGAAAAAAAATTATGAAAGAAAAACAAAATTATATACATGTATATATATATATACATCTCGGCTTTCCGAGCTTTGGTTTCTATTCATGATAAAAACACAGAAAAAAAAATGAACAATATTCGCTATATGGTATGTTACATATATACGTTTATTATATACGTATATATATATATATATAGTCAGCAGTGATGTGGTTGTCAATTTTTTAACGAGTACTTTTCGTACCCATAATTACAATGTACAATTTGACGAGAAAATTCGTCACACCACGAGAGAAGATATATTATTTTACAAAAAGAAAAGAAAGAAAGTTGGGCAAAAAATATCATCCATATTATAATACATACATGCTTGTTTGTTCGGAAATACAGTATTTGGACGATATGCATAAAATATATATACATCTAGTTTTAAGTATATACATTAAAAGGTAAAAGAAATAGTTCGTGTCTAAAATGTATTATAATCGTTAAAAAGTATATCTATATATGTATATATATATATATATATATATATATATATATATATATATATATATATATATATATATATATATATATATATATGTGTATATTATACGTTTGTGGTATAATCAATATTGATATTCAATATTTTGTGACTTCCACACTCGCTCGTATTTCCATGGGAAAATGAAAAAAAAAAAAAAAAACTTTTGTTCACGAGAAAGGAACGCGAAAAGTGTGAAAAATGAAGAAAATTATATCGGAAAATCCTCACGAAATCAAGGCGAGCACATATAAACGTAATAGCTGTTAATTAGTTATTAAGGGTCGTTGTGATAATCGGATATTCACTTGCACACTTTAATGACAATAAAATCACGCTGGGAATAGCAAAGCAAAGAAAAGTGTTCGATGAGAACATTTTACGTGACGAATAATTAAAGAGAATGTGGGGAAGCCTCGATGATTTTTTATGAAAAATTCAATTATGAATAATCGTTTGAATTAAATTAATATTGAATGAGTCAGTTTGATTGAAATTAATTTTAATGACAATTATGGTAAATTTAAATGAAAATTTTGGGTTTTTTTCAATTGTAATTATGAATCGAAGGACTTATTGAACCCAAACTGTTGTAGCATTGTACTATTGATTGCTGTGTCTTGATAGCCTCGAGACTCGGAGCAGCGAGAATTTTGTCAATGAGACTCGCGTGTTCCAAAAGACCAGGCAGAGCATCGGCATAATTTCCATCAAACATTTTCGATACTAACGCTACGCGTTTTTTCGCAGACTTGGCCAGCTGTGAATCCAATTTTTTTGTGTAAATTTAAATGAAAATCTTGGGTTTTTTTTTGTTTTTTTTTTTCAATTGTAATTATTAATCGAAGGACTTATTGAACCCAAACTGTTGTAGCATTGTACTATTGATTGCTGTGTCTTGATAGCCTCGAGACTCGGAGCAGCGAGAATTTTGTCAATGAGACTCGCGTGTTCCAAAAGACCAGGCAGAGCATCGGCATAATTTCCATCAAACATTTTCGATACTAACGCTACGCGTTTTTTCACAGACTTGGCCAGCTGTGAATCCAATTTTTTTGTGTCAATTGGCTTGTTGCAATTTGTACATCTAATTGGCACTTCGTTATTTATTGAAGTACCGCAGTGACAACATTTGTGAATTATGACATTGTCATCTGGTGGTAATTGAAAATCATTCGTGCAAGCCTCACAGCTGCATGTGAAATGATATTTATCCTGCAAATAGCGTCGTCTCGATGGGCCAGAATTGCTGACAAAATGAGGCCCATAACAGTCCAATATTTCCGTACCTTTTGCTATGAAACGTAAAGCTCGAACAACGACTTTGCCTGTACGAAAATTAAAAAACATTTCATTAACAGATAAATTAATTGAGACTTTTTAGAATTGGTTTAATCAATTAACTCGAATGAATGTGTCATTGAAAATTTTTCTTTTTCAATTAGTGAATCCTCAGATATCTTTTAGCACGCAATTTAAGAATTTAAAAATACATATATAAAGTTGAAACTTTTTCTCGAAAGAAAAAAAAAATGAATCAAAGTGAATTTAGATCTGAATATATTTTCGGTAATTTTGCTGATTTTTTTTTTGGTTCAAACTGGTAAGATTTTTTGATAAAAATTTAAAAACTCACCACCAGGATAAGAATGTCGTACGACGTTTGGATAACAAGCGTGATTAACGAGACTGACCGTGGTATAAATTGCACCACCGACATTTCGGGGTTCCCATATTTTAGTTTTTTCGTCTCGCGAATTTTCCACAATCTCGTAAGCGTTGCAATTCACTGCCTGTATGTGACGAAGCATACCAACTGCAACGAGTGATAATTCTCTCTCGTTGAGTGTCGTCTGAATCGAGGAAAATTGTATTTTTCTTAAAACCAAGTCCAAACATTTTGCAAGAAATATTGATCGAAGAGAACTCGCCAAATTAACGATACTCGATAAATCTGAACAGTGAGTTTCGAGTGAAAAAACTGTACGATAATCAAGAGGCTCGTAAGGTTCGATTGTCAAATCAATTTCACGATTTTTTTTTTCCTCGTTGCTCAAACATTCTTGATAATTCAAAAATTCTTTATCCAACATATTTGTCGTTTTGTCAATTGCTTTTTGAATTGTAGTTCTCCAAGCCAATAATAAATGTGATCTGTGCTCACGTGCAAGATCAATATCTCGTACATTAGTCTCGTAAAAATAATCAAATATTTTACACTCGTATTTGTGATATTTCAGCCACGAATTCGTTTTACAATAATTCGAGCAAAAAGCAACAGTCTGACAATTATCACACGGTATTTTGACATTGTCATCAAGATCGAGAGAAATGTGACAGTGCAAACAATTTTTAGCCAGTGATTGGCTGTCAGTGCTGAATGAAAAAGGCTTGTCAACTATCAGTACACTTCCATTTTTTATATTTCTCATTGCAACAAGATGTCTTCCTCGGATTTTGTCGTAAAAAAGTTTTACGGAATCGCTGCAACTTGGCAATTTTACATTTATTTTTCCATCTACTCTTGGCAATGCCGGAATAATTGTCTCGGAATTTTTTCTTCCCTGTTTTTGCGATAATTTGTGCAAATATTTAACTCGCTCGTTGCATTTTATCCTCAGTTTGTTGCACTCGATTTTTTCCTCGTTTCGTGATAATTTCATATCCTCAAAATCCAAATTATCCGACGAAAGGATTATCAACAAGTAATCACAATCTTTGATGCATCTGGAAAATGCCTCAACGGAGTACCAAAATTTTGCGCGCTCCAGAAGTATTTTTGCGAATGGCAAACTCTTGGAATTGGCAGCGAAAAGTGCTTTAGTGAGAAAATTCGATTTGAGGATAATCTCACATTCTCTATCATCGCTCTTGGCGGAACGATATTTTTCATAAATTCTTTCTGCTTCTTTGTCATCTTTCTCGTTATAAGATTCGTCAATCTTCAATTTTTTCACCTGATCAATGTCCATGAGAATTTTTATCATTCCATGCCTGTCGTAATTTTTCGAAAAATTGGCAAATTTTTCATTAAATGATTTCTCCGATGTGGCTTGATAAACGGATTGATAAAACTCGCTCAAGGCTGCACTGGAATTACAAAAAAATCTTATTACCATGAGAGAAAAAAAGAATTTGTAAAATTTAATTAAAATTAAGAAAACTTTTCTTTTTTATCCAATAAAACGACGATGGAAATTTATCATTTCTAGATATGTTTTGTGTGATTGAAAAAAAAATTATTATTCTTACCCCTTTCGCAATGACATTTTTTTATATTTTTTTTCCTTCTTTGAGACACTCCTTTTTTAGTTTAAAATTGAAAACTGTTGTTCGACGACAATTTAATCACACAGTGGCTCGGTTGTAAAACGATTTGAGACTCGAGACGCACAAGCTTGACTAAAATTAGACTTTGGGACTCCCACTCTACGTTTGTTCTCACTTATTCTACTCCTACATTCGCTTATGTGCGGAGGAGGTGAAGAGAGAATAACGCGTCGTCGATAGTTGACGGAAGAAATGATGAAAAAAAAAAAAAAAAAAAACAAATAGAAAAAGAAAATTGGAATAAGAATCAAAGTTTTTGTAAAGATTTTTTTTTTTTGTATTAGGCACGTGTTTGTTCGCTACGATTGAGCGTATTTTCAGCGTCTAGCATTGGGGGAATTCTTGGTTACTTTTTTTTTCGTCCCATGTGGCTGTAAATAAACATTTTGTTACGTGTTGTCTCGATATAGACGCGTTCTCGAATTGACGGCGTCGTCTCCTCTTCGTTGCTAAGCAACTGCACTATGATCGCTCAGGCAGACTCGAGAAGAAGAAAAAGAAGAAAAAGAAGAAAATTAAGAAGAAGAAAATTAGTGCATCGTCTTAGAATCACAGAATGCTGCCAAAATTATCCATGTGAACAAAATGCTTCGACGTTAATTAATTAAAAAAAAAAAAAAACAAAACAAAACAAAACTTGAGAGGGCTGCATAAAGATGGAGACACTTGAAAAATTTACACGCAAGCAATTATTAATTCATATAAATTTGTCTTCTCTGCATTTTCTTCTCGCCTCAGAAAGTCTCACGAATCACCCCCAAATTGTTTAATTTCCATTTCAATCAACTATAATGAACAATGAGATGAAATTTGTGATTTTCCATTTTATTCGACAATTATCAAGTGGAAGAAAATAAATAATACGAACACGCGATTGCCCTTCCGGTTATGGGGATAAAAATCATCCACGAAGAGCGAGAGAAATACTTGCAATTCTTATAACTATTTTTTCCAGTAGTTGCGTTGCCATTTTTCAAAGTTGCAAATTTCCTCAACATTGCAAAATTGATTGATTGATACGCGATCTGAATTTACTTTTCTTCCGAAAATTTCAGGCTTGAAGTATGTCAAAATTAAATAAGTAAAAAAAAAAAAAAGAATAACGTCACATGCAACGACAAAATCATTATTGTGACTTGAGGTGTTCCCATTTGTATTTTCTCGTGGATATTGAACGGGTTTCCCGTATCAGCTATTCTGCAATTTTCCTACGCCCACGTGGCAATGCGTGACGTTAGATGACCTTAAACACAATTTACGAGAAAGATCGCAGGAAAAGACAAAAAACTAGTAGTAGGAAAATTGGAAAAACACTAAAAGACAATATATGGAAAAAAAAAAACTGCCGATGAAGATACAAAAATAACACGAAGATGATGCCAATTCTGTATTATTTATTCAAATACCAAAAGTATCCGTCAATTTGTAAATTTTGTCAATTTTTCTTACGAGTCTATAACAATATGAAAAAGGTTTCTAATCTTCGATCTTCATTATACGTAAAAATTTTATTTATGTTTTCAAATAACACGTAAAAATCTTATTCATATTTTCAAATAATACGTAAAAATCATATTCATGTTTTCAAATAATAAAAATCAATAATAAAAAATATCAAATAGTAAAAATCTTATTCATGTTTTCAAATAATACGTAAAAATTTTATTTATGTTTTCAAAAATAAGACCGACCTTTGCCAAGCATGACAGTCTCGTTTAGATAGCTAAACAATAGCTGAAAGAGGTATTAGAATAATTGGGGGTGGGTGGAGCAAGGTGATGGAGGGGGGGGGGGGGGGGCAGGAAGAGATGATGAGGCATCACTATAATAGTATTGACTCTGATCGATGAAATGTTTGCCGTGCAAAACGCGTAATTCCTCCGCATAATATTATCCCATGTCCGTTTATTCGGCGCGTAGGCGTCGCGACATTCGTGAATGAAAAGCTCGGGTGTGACGTCACCCCCGTTGAGCGTCACAGACACACATTCAACCCTCAATTGTGCGCGATGCGCCCTGGCTGGCCCTGGCGCTCTTACATACAAAAGTTCGATCTATGAGGGTGCGCTTGCGCTCAACTTCTTGACCCCTAAACGTGTCGTCCCTGAGGGTTTCTTTCTTTCTCTTTTTTTTTTAAATTTTATTTTCTCATTATTTCTCCCTCTCTCGCGATGTCAATTCAGTGGCGAGATTCGCCGCGCAAGTGGCTCTCTCACTGTCCCGGACTGTCACTCTGTCGGCTGTACGACGCCGATGTGGCTGTAGATTTTAGTAGTGATCGTTTTTTCTTTAGAGACAGTTATCACATAGAAAACCGGAAGTGAATAAAAAATAACCTCGTAGATATTTAACGATACGTATAAACGAAAATAATATAAATAATTACAAAGCAAAAAGTAAACTTCAATATAATACACGTTTCGACTGATTTTTAGCTGATTGCGTGATAAATTTCTCATATAGTATTACTATATATATATATATATGTGTGTGTGTGACAGAGGGTGAAATCCTCAATTGCAGCGTTTTTGTGCGCGAGATACATAACCCAAAAATTCGCAAAATCGCATGGACCCTTCTCGAAGGTTTTAAGATATTCTATATTTTTCATCAAGACAATATTATTCACTCGTTGAATACTACCTGAAACATCATCTTTTTTTCTCTCCTCCTTTTCGAGAGCGTAATAATTTAATCGATAGTTAAATGGGGCATTAGGTCGTTTCACTTACGTACACCGAAGTTGCCCCACGATTGTACATGCGACACGGCAGGGCATTAAAGTGAGATTCTGCGTGTGTTCTCGTTACGATATATATATATTTATATATATATAGATATATACATATATGTATAAAATTATATATTTAGTACACAAAGGCGGTTCGTTCGATTTTTTCAACATCCATCGACGATTAACACTGTAAAGTACATTTTTTCTATGACCTGGGCTACGCCGACATATATGATGAAATTACAGTTGCTCGTTATCGAGACGGATTACTGCTGGAGGAAAGCATTGCTAAGGTAAGAGAAGGAAAAGCTGTATAGAAATATACATTATACTTTTAGTTCCTGGCGAAAAATATTTTTCGTCGATGGATAAAAATTTATACTTTACGTAAATATTTTGAAAAAAAGTTTCAATTATTATTTCTTTTCTGGTACATGTCAAAAAGATCTTTTATTATAATTTTTTTGCCGCTTCATACTTTTTTTTTCACATTTTTGGCATATACATTACTCAGATGAGTAATTTTGAAAGTTTTGAATTCTCACTCGCTATATTTTTAAATGTCGAGTATAATTTTGCACCAAGGGTGTAAATGTACGTGGTGGAATTTCTAGAATTTAGTAAGAACTTTTATTATTACGTAGAACTGTCAATTTTATTTTTATAAATTTAAATAATAATAATGTATTTTAACTCATGTGTACTTTGACCTTTAAATTAACATTTTCTTATCCATAAATTCTGTGTACATTCAGACGAATATGCATTCATTTTATGATAAACAATTTTATCATAATTTATTCGATATATATTATTTTTGATTGTTCCATCGAATAACTTGTAAAAGCCGAATTTTCGAATTTAATTATTCAGGATAAAGTTCGTGATATTTGAATTCTCTCTGGAGAACTCCAGTAATGATTTTACCCGATAGTCGAGGAAATGTCACCGTAATATTTCGAATTTGGGTCAATTGCTTTGCGTGCTCGTATTCTATGGATCTC
Source organism: Dyspetes luteomarginatus (assembly GCA_963669185.1). NCBI lineage: Eukaryota > Metazoa > Arthropoda > Insecta > Hymenoptera > Ichneumonidae > Dyspetes > Dyspetes luteomarginatus. The sequence continues at coordinate 16,718,700 of OY769908.1, read as the reverse complement.
TGCCAAGATAACTTTTTTTTTTTAATTTTCTTTTATTTTCGGTACACCCCGAGTTTTCCTACATAATACAGTCCTCTTCTTTCTCTTTTTGTCATCACGGTTATGAGCTTTAGCTGGATTTGTACATATCTATATCATCGCCAAAGCAGTACAGAATTCCTTGTACGCATTCTATATTCTATGCATTCAAATACGATAGACATTTCCCGCCATTGTGAAGATTGCCTCGTACATTTGAAACAATGGCTGCCACGAGTTTTGTCGCTCGTGAATTGGCAGCCTGCTCGTGAGCGAGCTCAGAGCCAACTTCAATACGGTCTGATCAAAGTAGCTTCTATACCCCCTCCGCGTCCCAGTTGCCACTTGACCGCCGCCGCGCACTTTGCACTTTGTAATATAACCAAAATGTTTATTATCTCGGTACAGATGGATATATAGGAAATCATTCTCGTGGCGTGTTACGAGAAAAAAAGAAGTGTGCGGTTGTAGTGCGTGAGGGTTGTCGGATCTATTGAACTTTACGTGATCATAATTTTTCTCTATATACATACACAAACACACACGCATACATATTCTCTTGTATATCGATATATAATGTTCGTGAATCAAGTGTGATCGTGTTGTGAGCTATGAGTTTGCGTCATAGATCGGACGTTAAAAACGAAACAACCCCAGCATCGCGGCTATCCCCGATAAACGCGAAAGATAAAAAAAAAAACACGCACACCTACACTATCTCGTTCTCTTATCGTCAAGGGTCCATATAAAATAATTCATTATGGTGATCTGAATCGGATATGCGAGACTCATTATGAAAAATGCAAACTAAAAAACGTGGCGCACGAAAAGTTGAATCATAACCCCAATGATTCCGTTTTTGTGACAATGCAAGAATCGATAATATACAATAATATACGCTAATATATTCTATAAGGCTGACAAATTTGAGACCAAACTTCACAAGAGACCCTTAAGTGTGCCTGTCAATTTGGTCTGGAGGACTCGGCTCGTTTGGATGACAAAAAAAAAACAACGTGCATATAGTGTGCATACATCTATCTCACTTTCTCTCACACAAAACCAATGACGTCACAACTTTTCGTGCGCCATCTTGGCATCGATCCCAGCGCCGCCATCGTTAATTCAGATCGCCAATAGTTGGTTAGTTTTGTGCTGTTTGATAAAAGTGCTTCCTCTCTCTTTATCTCTCTCTCTCTCTTTCTGCCTTTTACGAACTCTATTTTTCTTTTTCTCCCTCCCGAGACCGCTCATATCATCTGTCTCGCGAGTATTATAATAAAACTTTTTCATTATATATTCATATATATATATATATATATATATAAATACAAATGCCTCTGACATTGTCGTTGCTGTCTCTCGCAGGGAATGTGCAACACGGAAGTGCGCATTGGTCATGTATCTGATACATAGACGTTTTATTTTGAATCGTTACAGACAATAACAAAAAAGAAACACTAAGTAGTACATAAAATACGTTTCTCATCCACACATTGCCAGCTTCGCACGCTTCGTAGCACAGTGTGTCGTATCGAATTTATATATACATAAATATATATATACATATATATATATATGTGTATATATATATATATATATATATATACGTGTATGCGTGCACATACGAATTAGTAGTGAAAAGAGGATATGTACTAAGTGAAAACATATATATATATAATTGTACAAATCATATGCAATAATAGTGCGCGTATGTATATGAGTAAAAAATGCATAAGTTAATAAGGCTACCTGTCAAGGTCGAATTGCCCACCGCGTTAACAAGGTATGGGGAAGCCTAAGAAGCAGGTATTGATACAAAATTTTATAAATATTTTTTTTATTTTATATTTCTTCTATTAATCCCAAATCGTGTCTTTAACCGTTTCAATTTTTACAAATCTTCATCGGTAACATAACCTCATTTTTCGTTTCCCTAATGACTGGCTCAGCTGCTTTTTCGGGTCGAGAATGGTGCAGGAATCTGAATATTTACATATTTCTTGTGGTTTTTTTTTGGTTTCTAATATTATTAAACGGCAAGGCATACTTTTCCTCGATCTAATTTTATGCTGTGAGGAGGAAAAATAGTTTTCATTTCTAAGCCGATAATTCGTTCGACAAGAAAGAAGTTACGAATTTTTATTCGTTAACTTTAATCCCAAGTTCGAAATTCAATCCTAATTTTCACACGGTTGTAATTTTGTCTACTTTACGGTTTAAGTTCAGACTTGAGCTTAAACTTTTCACGAAAAATTCGGGCCGAAAAGGTATTTCTGATGATAAAATTCTACATGGAGTATTTTTTTTTTTTTACACTTTTGCTCTCTCAGAGTTTTCGTTGATGAATTTATGAATTTAAGGATTGAGTGAACATTTTTATATCACTGTAAATCTTTTATCTTGATAATATTCTTCATCTGGTTATTGCTGCATTTTTCGTAAGAAGATTAAGTTAACGTTGAACGAACCAACTGCTTTCTTACGACCTTAATAATATCGCTTTGTATCCTCAGATCAAAGTTTTAACATACTTTGTCACTTGTAGCAAATTTTTCCAAAGCGTCTCTGTCGTGGTGCCAGAAATAAGGGATTATCCCAAGAACCAAAAGAATTTTCTCTATTTCATCGTTTGTTTTTTGCATTGTGACGGAATTCAAACATACATATATATATGAATTTATATTCGACAAACGATCCAACTCTGCGACAACCAAAATTTTGCACTAATCGAATAACGAAATTTGTATTTTTTTTATGATAATGAAAACATTTCCTATTTATAAACTAATAATTCTAAATATTTTTCTAGTTCCATAAACATATTTGGTAAAGTCTGTTTTTTTAAATTCATTCACGGTTTATCTTAATATATATCGAATATATCGACGTTTTAATTCTAGAAGGGTGCATAGGTCGTTTGTAAGAATACTTTGTACCTTCTCTCTGAATGAAGACGATGTGCTACTCCTCTGTCGATAACAAAAAACTGTATCTCAAAATTCACCTAAACGTGGTTGATCTTTCGGAGAATTTTGGTATCGGAGTAAAAGCAGATTTCTCTCGCACTCGCAATAGCTTGCGCAAAATCTGTTTTATCGACTGAGTCACATCACCTCAATGTGCTACAGACTGGAGTTTGCGCGGGTGCGAGAGAAATAGCGCGATTGTCGGTCATGGAGCACATGTAGCACATTACCTTAAGAGCATCGATATATCCTCACTCGTATTTAAATTAAATGCACAGTGCTGTGACGCTTTTAACGCCTCATTCTTGGAATTAAGGTGAATCATGAAAAAAAAACTCGATAAATAGAAATACGTTCGATGCATCATATACTCATATTTGACGCGATGACTCAGATTAGATCATCGTCTGTTTTTTGCATCAACAATATTTTCATTTCAATACAAATCTCCCTTTCTCTCTCTCTCTCTCTCTCTCTCTCTCTCTCTCTCTCTCTCTCTCTCTCTCTTTTTCTATGCCAAATTTCTCGTTCTATATACACATATATATATGTTGTAAATGGTAAAATCTTCAGTACGTAGATAAGCTCAACTGTAATTTTCTGCGTCTAAGATATTGGGGAAAAAACTGATAAGAAAAATGTCAAAGTCCACAAATATCGAACATTCAACTCTCGCCATGATTTTTTTTGTTCCTCCTTCCTGTGTCTTGTTGGTCGTGCGTTGTAATAATCGAGTCTGTGAAATTTGTGACTTGGACTCGTCAAGCTTAAATTCTGACAAAACTGCCTGAAATATAAAAATCGTTAAACTATTCGATGTGTAGTATCGTACAGTTCCGATTAATTTGAAAAATTCGTGGTTATTCTGGCCCAAAAAACCTACAGGCTCCAGCCAAGTTTCAAGGTCACCTTTGTATTCACCCTGGTTCGTTTCTACCATAATTTTCATGAGAATGCAACAGGCAGAATTTAATCAATGAAAAATTTCAATTTTTTGTCTCAAGAAAGAAAATATTTTTTTTCTCGCTATGGATGGGCGAAGAACTTGAATATTTTGCGAAAAAAAAATATAGTTAGTCCACAAGATTTATTTGAAAATATTTCTTTTCATTTTGTTTGCATGATTAATATTTCAAATTTCCTTTTTTCATCAATTTTTCAAGTTAAATTCTGCCATTGACTGTATAAAAAAAAAAGAAAAAAAATATCCAAGAATGAGGTCGATAAAATCAAATTTTGTTTATTCGCATCGCAAATATATTTTTTTAAATCCACTTGTTAATAATTAGCGACTCGTACGAACGAATCTCACGTGATCTCGCGAATGACCGGTGAGCCAAAATAGGGCCGGTTATGCGTTGTCGATGTAACCGTAATTCTCGTTGACAAAACCGTAAGAGAGATAAGAAATCCTCGCGAGAGCGAGTAGAACGGTGACTGCGCGTCGCTGAACGTTCAAATCACTTTCCAGTTACTCAAGTGGATACTTCAAACTTGGTCAGAAAACACTGAGCTAGGTACCATTTTTTTAAACTTTTTTTTATTGTTTATTTTTTTTATTTTTCATTTACGATCGCTTTTTGTCCATTTGATAATGTGCTCGCATTATTTTTTGGGCTAATGGCGGTAATTTCGGGTTCTCTTGGGCCGCGAGGCCTTGCGCTCGGCCAATTCGGCCTTTTACTTGATCTTGAACAACTTCCACACAAATCCAGAGAGGTCTCTTTCTCTCCGTTCATCCTGTTTTGTTTTCGTTCAGTATCGCGACAGACGCGTGCCCGAGCATGCGAACCGCGAAGCTCGTTGAGTGCGTCATGTTTAGTGCGTTACAATAATCTGTCCTCCCGATCTCTCTGGAATTTATTTATTATTTGTGTAAATTTTAATTTTAACAAAATTTTAATTTTTACCCATTTATTTTTTTCGTTTTAAATATCAGTGCGCGAAAAATCGTTAAGATTTGCATGCATCTCGAGGCTAGCCAAGTGGATCAAACGCAACTCGATTTGCAAAAAAAAAAGAAAAAAAAAGAAAACAATGCAGCGTGTTCAAACGATCTTCCCATCCGATCCGTAAGTCCAGCGTGGTAATATAAATCGCAACTATATTTCGTTCGGACAATTATCGGGAAGAAAAAAAAATCTTTCTCTTATCACGGTCCTATATGTGCTATATATATGTATATATATATATATATATGTATATATATATATGTATATATATACGAAAATAGAAGATTGCATTTTTTTTTTTTCAAATTATTTTACTCAGTATTGGAATAAAAAATAATCTTATGAAAAAACGCTAACAAACATCGTGCAAGTAATTCATTAAAAAAAGACCGGTGATCCGTCGTTGCTTCAGATGCGCGAAATTTTCATAGACGAAAAAAAATTATACACGCAGGAAAGAAAAAAATGATATTGAGATTTACAGGGGTAAATAGCGTTACCGAAAATTTGGCAATTGAACAATTTTTTTTGTGAGTAAAAAAATAATTATTTTCTGCAATTTATCAACTCGGGCTCCTGTCCGGTAACTCTAGAAAGGATAACTGGGGTACAAATGTGCCCCAAGCCAATGTCAAACTTTGCTCTTGAGCTATTAGACGACATTTTTTTGTGTACTTTGAACAAAAGTTTTTCACTAATTAAATTTTCACTAAACGACTTTTAACGCGAAGTTCCTTGTATGTTTCAAATGGTCAGTAAAATCAGCTTGCTGACGAAGGATTAAAAAACCAAGAGATTCACGTGTATTAAAGTCTTTTTATTGCAGAAAGAGAGAATTTTACAGTCAGAAAACGCGTGGGGGACACAGAGACCCCAGTTAACCAGTTAGATGGAAACAAAAATAAGTTTTTCATTCTAGGGCTAATTTTTCTAGCAAAGCTTAGCACCTTTTTTTTCTTATTATTTCCTCCCCTCTTGCTTTTCAGCCCCTTTTCGCCAGCTTCTTGGCTGTTGTCAGTTACTGCGCCGAGAAGGCTTCTAGAAAGTCCCCCGAGACGCCTCAAAAGACTCGAGTGAGAGAGACACGTGTTTGTGCGAATGTTGATGTCGCCACTGCACGCGAGACCTGCGTCGTTCTTTTTTTTTCCGGACCATCTCTTGCAGCAATTGAGAGTCATTCGAATTGATCGTCCATACATTCGTTGATTGATGTAATTTATTCGTGGGTCAAATGCAGTTTGTTTTGTTTTTTGTTTCTTTTTTTTTCTTATAGTGGTTCCACTGTGAATTTCCCTCGAGTCGAGATGGAGCATCATGATAATCATGCGATGACGTCACTCGCGAGAAATACTATTATTCCTCCCTCTGAAAAGACTCGATTGAGAGAGACACGTGTTTGTGCGAATGTTCACTGTCGCCACTGCACGCCAATCTGCGTCGTTCTTTTTTTTTCCGGAGTAAATCCGCAATTAAGGTGATGTGCATTCAGTCGGCAAAACAGTTTCCGCGTAAGCCATTGTGAGTGCGAGAGAGAAAGCAGCTTTTACTCCGGTACCAAAATTCTCCCAAACGGTTGATCTTTCGGACAAACTAAGAGAACCACGAACTGCAGAATCGTTATACGCAGTTCGTCGTTCTCGTCGTTTGTCCGAAAGATCAACCGTTTAGGAGAATTTTTGTGCGCAATTTTTGTTACCGACAGAGGAGTAGCAGATCGTCTTAAGAGTGATTCGAATTGAGCAATTGATGCAATTTACTCCCGGGTCAAATGCAGTTTGTTTTGTTTTGTTTTGTTTTTTTTTTTTTATGTTGGTTCCTCAAGTCGAGATGGAGTATCACGATAATCATGCGATGACGTCACTTGGGAGAAATACTATTATTCACGTCCCTCATAATCGACTAACTGACAAAAGAATAAAACAAAAAAAATAGGGAAATTTTTCCTCGTCTGATTTAACTGACTTTTCTACTTGAAGAAGAAGAGAATTGCCTAGAGTTGTCTAAAATCGTCTAGAGTTGTCCATTTCACTTCCATCGTCCAAAGTGAGAACAGAAAACAATTTCGCGCGTACCTGTATTGATATTTTTTATTATATTATTTTCGCGGTAAAGTTTGAAAATAAAATTAATTTAACTTCACGAATATTTAATTTCTTTTTTTTGTCTTTTGTATATAAAAAAAAATTATATTTCAACAAATAATTCATTGTAAATTGAACTTTGGATAAAATATTTCCGCGCAAACTCGCCAGATAGAAAAAGCCAACTGGGACTTTCTACGTTTCATTGTTCCCCTCTGGGTAAATAATTTATCTTCGTCATAACAGCTCGAGAATGTCCATGAGTCACACATGAGACTCGGACAGTTGTTGTTCTTCCATATGAGAATTGGCGCGCGATTTCCCAAATATTCCATTTCACCTTCGCCCGGCTGAGAGCGGAGAGAACAAAATATAATTGAAAATAATAAAAAATCTCATGGGAATTGTACGTTAGGATTATATTTTTTTGAATGATAATTAAAAAAAAAACAAAACCGATGAACAAACGACAACTCTCAAATGACTAAATCAACATTATTTATCGTTTCTCGGGCGCAAAAAAAACGAGTAATTATCGACACCGTTAATTATCTCATACAATAGATTCGTCGTCGCCTCATCATGACAAATGACAAAAAGATCGAGGACTTTTTTTTTCGCATTCTTGAGAGTCTCGCCGAGCCGCAAATCATTGAAAGATTTATTTGACAAAAACATTGCAAAATTATTCTGCCATATCTCTTTCAGTATATATATGTAGGCTGAAGCTATAAGCCATAAGCTATAAGAGGCTAAAACATCCTCGAGTTTATTTTTACACTATCCGACTCGTACTTACTTCTTGCAGAAACGTTGCGAAAGACTTCTCGGCATTTGCAATCGCGGGGACGAATGTATTATCGTTGAATTAGCGTCATGGAAAAGAAAAAAAAAAAGAAAAATTCACCCCGGCCATTAAATACGTATATCGCGTCAATTATGGTAACGAGAAGAGTCCTCGGTGCAGTATTTACGCGAGTGCAATTGATATAAATAAATGACATTAGTACGCTGACATGCAACAAACATTTCTACTCGAATTCGACAAGCATTTACATACATATATATATATATATATATATATATATATATATATATATATATACATTTTATATATTTTATATATAAACTCGATTATTCCTCCGATTTTATAATAAACAATTCTTCATTGGAATTATCACGTTAAGCTCGGCGTCAGCCATGAGGACTGACGGGTTGCCTGAACAGGAGTTCTGCGCTCAACGTGTTAAAAAGCAATTTAATTACCATTTTTTTCCTTCACGAGTTAGATAATATGCAATTAAAATGCTTCGTAATTAATTTTTTTAATTGTTCCTGCGGATTTATCGCGATGAGTGATGCCACTCCATTTTTTCGATCGTATAAATTACGCAAAATGTCGTACGAGAATTTATTAATTGTATTAATTACACAGAGAAAAGGAATTAAAGATTTTTCGATCGATATTTAAAATTTTATTTATGAAATTGTGTATGAAAAATTATTAAAATTGAGGAAATATGAAAAAAATTGATCTTGAAATTTTGCTAGTTTTAAATTGAGCTTGTTTATGCGAAAAAAAAAAACAAAAATTTACGATTTTTCATCAATTTTTATTTAAACTCTAACCGTTAGATGATAATTTTATGAACTTGAGAACCGAGAGAAGGGACAAGTGAATGTTGCTATTATGCTCGCAAGCGCCTTATTTAATACGTAGAGAATCTGGAGACCGGTAACGCCTCTTCAAGGTGAAACAACCGTGAATGTGTTTTTTCATTATTTTACTTTTTTATTTTTTCTGTGACGCCAAGGTTGGTTTTAATTCATTTTACTCCTTTCGATTTATCGCCGAAAAATCGTCACCAAAATTTCTCGCCTTTTTCAAATTTTTCCTTTTTTTTTTTCTCGAATTTGTCTAAAGAGAAAACTAATTAGAAACTCTCAGATAATTCTCAAATAAAAAAATGCATTCCAATTGGAATAATTTGATATTTATTTATTTAAAATTGTCATTATTATTATTATTTTGGTGTGACTTTTTGATAAATATTTTGAGAATATGACAATAATTAATTAGCCCTGAATGTATTAATTAATAATTAAATAAATGAGTACGAGTCGATATTGAATATTTTCAAGAGTTTCTTCGTTGAATAACGTGCTCGGGCGATTTTTCTATGACGATATACATATATGAGGTCGCGATAAATGTTGCGGTGCCCGAACGATAAGGAGACCAGTTTTTTTTTTTTTTTTTTTTGTCGTTATCCACATTCGTTTGAGAGGCCGCAAATTGTCACGATTATATTTATATGTATATAGAAACGCCTTAGAAGGTATAGCATGAATATTTTTTGAGCCAGGTACGAACTCGGCACGTAATTTGTGTGTCAGTCGATTATCATGACCCTTGGAACATGCAGCCGTCGTCGTTTTTCGGCACTTGTTGCCGTTCATCGGCGTCGAAATCGTCAAATTCGCGATTTTTGTCAATCCGATCGGTTAATACAAATGTCAAATCTGTCGTGCCCTTTTTGTTGTCAATTGAGATGCTCGTGTCCTCATATCTGGTAATTATCAATCCATTTCGGTTTTCCGCATCGCGAAAGCTATTTTTCGAATCGAAGTTTAAAAAAGAAAAAATAAAAAAAAAGTTCTTCAAATATTTATAGTGAGCTTCCGGGATTTGTTCTTCTTCTCGGAACTCCAAAAATATTGAATTAACGAAACGAATTTTTTTCTAGTCGTTACGTGTGATAATCACACAACTGAGAGACGAGATATATAAACTCATGAGAAAAGTTTATATCAGCAAATTTAATTTAATCGAACTAAAAAATGTCACACGTGTACAGTGAAGCCAACGAGGCTCGATTAACGAAATTCCTCTTATCAACGATTTGCACGATGGAAGAAAAAAAAAAAACAAAAAAATTACCGAAATATTTCAATAATTTAAATTAATTTTGGTTTTTCTCATTTTCTATCCTATGGACCTTTTTTTTTCTTACATTTGCTGCTAGACTTTCGTCATTTTCGTGAGATTTTATTTTGAACTCGACGCCACAATTATAATTTGGCCAACTGCTGAACTTCTGGACATATTCCAATGTGCTCGTTTGCAATGGACTTTATCGTCTTTGCTGAGAGAACAGAGATATAATTGTGCATGTTTGAGCGTAGGCGTGGCATGGACACACAAAGCCCATTATTGGGAGCTCGACAGTAGAGTTTGAATTAGTCCTCTTTGGAGTTGAGCCTTGAATTGGCATTATGTGGGCTTATACAGAGATACGACTCATGATATGTAGTTCGATGGGTATGAGTATTTTTTACGGTTTAACTAACGTTTCCTCATTACGAACAGTCGAGGAGTGTACAAAACATTACGAGCCTCGAGATTTGACGATAATTCACAATTACGAAACGCATCGATCGCCTTGATCTAGAACACTTCAAGGAGATCAGCGAAGGCAAATCGAATAAAATATTTGTCTCTATTTTAAAAAATCAAATTTTTCCACATATTAGAAAATTCCCTGAAAAAATAAATAAGTAGGCGTGATGTATGCAAAATATATGGACGTTATAAACGATTTAATTTTCTAAATGAAAAAAAACGACTAGCCAAGAATACCTCGTGTATATATATAGACACATTTGTTTCCTCGTCAAGATTTTGTATCTTCTGTCCCAATAAAAAATCCCATCCTCCTTCTTGAAATCGTCGTGCTGATTTCGAGTGTTAATATTTTTTCAATTGGACGTACAAAATTGTTCAAGTTTTATATTTCATGAAGCAAGTCGTCATGGAGCACGCAACGTTTCTGTTTTTGGTGCCTCGCGTGTAATAGCATTTTTAGAATCGTGGGGCGTGCTGTTTGAAGTGTTCGCCAGATCGTAATGGCAAACAGGAGCTTGCTTATCCATTTTCTATGGCCAACTCAAACTCATCGCTTGAAACGTGTATAAAAATGTACTTGGAAAATTATTTATGGAAATGGCCAAAGGCTCGATTTGCTTGAGACTAAATTTTTTGTGCAAATTAAATTTGTTTTTTTTTTCTTCATATTTTCTAAAATTATTTATCTAAATATATTGTTTTATTTTTCACTCACGTGGTATTTGCAGGATGGTATTGGATCACAAGGCCACGAGTCTGCACAACGATTACGGAAGTTTCGATCGTCCATTGGCGGTTGGTGAGGGACACGAGAGGGACGTAGAGGCGGCTGTTGATGGAAGCAGCAGTGGAATGGCACAGTCGAGTGACGTTTATCAAAGGCAACCATTGCTTCCTGGTGCACCGGTCAAGGGAAAAGACAGATGGGGTGGTGTTGGTGGTGGCTCGAGTTCCGATTATTATGAGGACGATGACCACGACAAAATCGACGAGATTGGCCATGCGAGACACAACAGTTTACAAAATGGCTCTGGTAGTGGTATCGTGAAACTCGATATACCACCACCATTGAGAGAGGAACCTCGATTTCCAAAAGAAAAATGGAAAACGCTTCTTGGTAAGAAAAAAATATGAGAGAACAATTTTTTTCATTTTTATTTTTTATTTTTTCATAATTTGTACCGTAGAAATGAAGCAAATAATTTTGGAGAATTAATTGATTATTATTTGTAGAAACTTTCAATCAATATATATATATATATATATGTCAATATGAAATTTCTCCAATAACTTGGGATTCGATGGTCTAATCGTAAAATAATGTTTGCGACTGAAGAATGACTCGCCGATGAGAAAATATAATGAGATCGAGTTTGTTCTCCCTCGTTCCGATGAATTTCATTGACCTCCGTATTTATTTATCTTTTCTCGGATGTTTTTTTTGTTATTGTCTGGATATCGTAAAAATATACATAAATATCGAATCAGCTCTCAATTAAGCATTTACGAGAATTATTAAAGAAAATATTTTTCATCGTAAAATACGATCATGTTTTTTTTTCTTCTTGATTTCAGCATTTCTATTTATGGTTGTAAATTTTATATTGACAACTACGTCCCTCGCAATGTTGCACGAACGTGTACCGGATCGTGCGACTTATGGTCCACTTCCCGATATCATTTTGGACAACGTTACAGCACAAGATTGGGCTCTTGATGTTTCTGAGGTTCTCATTATGATTGTCTCGAATTCGGCAATGATTTTCATCGTTTTTCACAAACACAGGTGAGACAATCAAAATTTTATTGATGTAAAAAATTTACAATTACGATTAGCTGGACGAGAAACAAAAAAAAACAGTCATTTTGGAGCAATCCTGATCGAAATTTGGCGTGCTGGTGAAATATCTGCATATCGAATCATGTGTGTGACTCATCGTTCACACGAAGGCCCTCCAGGCCTTCGTGACCTCGATACACCACTTGGCTACGATCTATGAATATATATATATATACAATAAATCTTTCGGTTTATCTATTCTTTAAAAATACTTCTCCGTATCTGAATTTACTAATCAAAGAAGCCATGGCTAAAAATTCATTCATTTTTCCATGTGCAATTATACTTTTTTGCTGTTTTAAATAAACAAATGGCATAATATTCGTATAGGGTGAATTTTTTTTTATCTTGGATCCACATAAAAGTTCACTATAAGATGATTAGTTTGACCTCGTATTTTTTCCACTGTCGTTTGTAAATTGTGAGATATAAATTATTAGCAAAGTTGCACCCAAAAGTTCAACAATTTGTAACTTTAGTACACAAAGCATAATAAATAATAGAAAAAAAAAAATAAAAAAAAAATTGAGGACATAATACTTACTCATGAGTAGTGAGTGAACAGTTTAAAAAATAATGGGGAAAATTGTACAAGGTCAGGGTTAAATGGTTGTCGGGATGAGCTGGAATGACTCGTATACCCAACATATTAATGTTGACAAGTCAATTGCCACGTGGCTAAATTTGTACACAATGAATGAAGATATTATAATTTGGCACTGAATCAGATTTTCATGGCAATTGATGATTTTTTTGTTTTTTTTTTTTTTTTTTTTTTGCAGGTTCATTGTGGTAAGAAGAATATTTTTGCTGATGGGCATGCTTTATATGATGCGAAGCGTAACATTTTACGTGACGGCCATGCCAGTCGCGAGTAAAACTTATTACTGCAGCCCAAAGCTCAATCACACGACCCCTTTAATAATCGCTAAGAGGGTGCTCCAGATAATATCTGGCTTCGGTTTGTCGATAAATGGCAAACATACTTTTTGCGGTGATTACATCTTCAGCGGCCACACCGTCGTTCTCGTACTTTGTTACCTGATTATCAAAGAATGTGAGTAGATCAACTCATCCCGAATAATTACAAAAAATTCCAAAGCCTTTTGGTATAAAAGCCAAAAAAAAAAGAATGCGTATTTATTCATATCTAAAATTGAGGTCGTGTTTAGTGGCACTCGAGCCGTGTTATCGAACCTCACACATGAGATAATTGCTCGCAAAAAAAAAAGGTGTCGAGGCTGTCGGACAAAATGAGCTTTTTCGAACGTTTTAAAATCCTGTTATCGCTTTTGTCAGCAGTAGAAAATTAAAGGAAATTTTTATCACATTCTCGGGTCTGAGAGATCCGGGGAAATATTTATTTTGGGCTCGTCTATTAGGATTTGTTGAATTATTCACGTTATCTCTTGGCTATTCTAAAATTATTAAGTCTGACGATTTTAACAACTAATGGAGAACAATTGTGTGTGTGTGTGTTTTTTTTTTTGCTTTTAGACTCCCCAAGGAGATGCCAGCCAATTCATTGGCTAGCTGGACTTACCGCCCTTGTTGGGGTCGTCATGATCCTCATATCTCACGGCCATTACACTGTGGATGTTCTCATAGCTTACTGGGTTACAACTCGGTTATGGTACATTTATCACACTTTGGCCAACAACTCTCATCTGAAGGTAAAATATATGTATATTCAACAATTTTTTTCTTTCAATAATAATATTACAAAATTAAATGATAATCTGATCGTAACATTTGATGGAAAAAATTTAACTACTCGCAGTCGCCAAAACAAAGTATTTTTTTGTTTGGAAAATATTATCTGATGGACGATTTAAGCCAATTCTTTTTTTTTCTAATACCCGAATTTTTAGTCACAAGTTTAATTTTTCAATTTCAGTCGTAAGATCGGAGTTAAATTAACGATTAAAAATTTGTCCTTTTAAAAACTTTGACACAAATATATTAATTATTATTATAAAATTTCATATCTTTGAGACTGGCTTTTATTATTTATTCGCCAAATAAATCATATTTTATTTTACAACAAACGATCGATATTTATTTTTTAGCAATATGGACCAAACAACTTTTTGGCACGGCTCTGGTGGTTTCCAATATTCAAGTATTTTGAGAAAAACGTGGGTGGCACTGTACCACGACAATACGACTGGCCTCTACCCTGGCCTCGAAGATTTCTTGCCAAGCATCCCAATCGGGACAGTTAATACTTGTCTGGGATTCGCGACGTAGCCTACGTTCACGGGGTTATATTCGATTGTATATACTACACTTAAGGCTTACCATTGTAAAAAGTGTCCTCGTCCTCGGGTACGAAAACAAGAATGAAAAAAAAAAAAAAGAGAGAGAGAAACTCAAAGAATGAACGTTAAACAAACGAGAAATAAAGCATGAAGAGAGAGAAAGGGGCAGAGGTAAGAGGAGTAATGTGGCTTTTTGACTAGCCCGTCTATTTACGGGTTCATGAAAACTCATTCGGGGATCGGATACCCCGAAGTGTGCAGCTTTAGCGTACATTTTATTTTTTTTTTTAGTGAAAAGCACAAGTTGAAATGAAAAGTAAAAAGTAAAAAAAAAAAAAAAAACGAACGTTGCTTATCCCATCACGGTCATCGTTGAATTTTACGTCGAAGCTTTCCGAGTCTATTTTGATTTCGGTTGACTTTGATACTATGTCGATTTACACGAATCTCGAACAAGTAGGTGATATATATATATATATATATATATATTGCGTAGTCAAAATTTTGTGTTTTTTTTCTTTTCCTTTTTTTTGTACAAAAGTTGAGAGTATGAAATCGTCAATGCAAAGTACACTTTGTCGGACGGTGATGAATAAAAAAAAAAAATCTACAAATATATGTATAACACTCAATGTGTTAGTTTTTGTTTATTTGGTAAAAATATTTTTTTTCTCGTTTCACGATGAATCGCGAGGGAGGGATTAATTGCGATAATTACCACGAGCGAGCACAATAAAACTCGTCTCGAGAATTTCTCGATAAGTGTGATCTGCGCGAAGTTTTTCATGATCTTAATCAGACAACCTCGTTCGAATTGCATTTTCGTTATGTTTACATTTTTTTTTTTTGTTTTTTCGCAAAAGACAAACAAGTGGCAGAGAGAATTCAGTTTCTCGTAAATGTAGAATCTCGTGAAAGGCAATCCGATATTACTTATTCCGGTGAAAATGATGAAAAAAATTTATGAAATTATGCTCGATAATGGTAATGATTACATCAAGTCGTGCCAAGCGTTTTCCACAAACCCTCATAGTTCTTCACCTTGCAGATTTTCCTCGATCGCTCCTCTGTTGCTCAATTGACCCCCCCATAGAAAAGAATTATATATCAAAGATATATCTTGGATATATTGAATATATTTTTACGAAAGTTTCTGTATCCCGGATGTATCTTGGAATATGAGAGATTTGTATTTGAGCCTAAAATATATCAGAAATATCATTCAAGATATATCTCTAATATATTCTCGATATGGATGAAGGAACGAAAAATTCTATATTTTAAATATATATATATATATATATTTATGTATATATATATATTTTAAAATAATTTCTCTTCTGTGGGGATGACGAGAATCTCGCGATGTCTCGATGGCACACACAAGGAGCCTGAAAGAACTGAACCTATCCCGCACACTAGAATGAAACCGTTGTAGATCGTGGAATTTTTTTTGGGACCAATTAAAGAATTGGAACGCTCAAAAAGATACACAACATTAGCGTAGTTACCGAAGCCGATATAATCCGTTTCAAGCAGAAAGTATTCGAGCAAGCTTAGAGAAAGCAAATAAAAAAAATTTTTAAAAAACATGTTTGAGGCTTCTCTAGGAGGATGAATGGGTTTAGGAAACTTAAAAAAAAAAACCTCGAGGCTCACGAAATAAATATCAGCCATTGTACTCGATGCTTCATAAAAGTCTTTCAAGTCCCGTTACCTGACGGATACCCGATAAGAGAGAAACAGAGATAGAGAGAGAGAGGGAGACAAAGAGAGAGAGAGAGAGAGAGGAAAAAGAAAAGAAAATCTAGTGGACATTTTAGTATTCGCAAAAAAATGATATTTTGAGTTTTCTCGAAATAATGTCAATGTGCGGCGTGTGTATTGAAGATGCTCTCGTAAAATAATCAAACAATTTAACGATTTATAATACGAGATAGAGAAGGATGAGAATGGGCTCGAAACGTCAATCAATGCTTAAAAATTTTACTCGTGTGGATTTACAGACACAGCGAACTGTACTGAGAATATTAGACAAATATGTATATTATTTGAACGTTTTCTTCTTCCTACGCTCTTACTTATATATTTTTAACTAAAAAAAAAACCAAAAAACAAAAAAAAAGTCCTCGCGATTCTTGCCGTACGAGAATACTCGTGATCCGCATCACGAGGATTGTTCTTCGTGTAATGCTGATTTGTTAATTATTCTTTTCATTATTATCCATTTCGAAATGACCCAAAAATTGTCATTTGGGAAATTAAAACGTTATATATTAGTTATTGTTAGTATACGCGCGAGCGATGAAGTATCGTGACGATCAAATAATACGTTAATTAAATATGCGTTGAGACTGTCACACCACAGTGAAATTGGGATATATGTCGTCTCACTTCCGGTCGCGGTGATACCAAGAGATATATATATATATATATATATATATATATATATGTATATATATATATACACAAGATTTTCTGTGCCTCTTAAGGCCATTTAATATTCCTCCTATATTGACGAAATGTGCGTGAAAACATTAAGTATATATATATATATTTTTCATAAAATAATCAATGCGGTTCGGTTTAATTTTTTACCTCGCGTAAAAACACCTGGACGATTGACTAGAAACAAATTGCATAAAAAAAAAAAAGTAAAGAAAAAAAAGCTTAGTATATATAGGGGTGTGTGTCTCTATCCATGTATTATGAATCTTTATGAAAATTTGCGTGCGGTTCATGAATATTTCGATCGTATTGCTGGTGGGGTGACTTTGTAAATTATGTCTATTTTCTCCGAATACCTATACAAAATTATGCGTTCATCGACTAAATCTTCCAACCGCGTCGCCCCTTTCGAAGGATGCTTTACATGTATATATATAAATATACACATACATACATCTATATATACGTCTACATATGTATATATATATACACACATGACAAAAAAATAATATATATATATATATATACGTGCATTGGATAAAGTAATATATAATGTTTAGAAATTTGATAGCCGAATGTTAAATTGAAATAACATATACTATTGCAGAGGGACTGTTATGTATACATAATACTTTACAAATATAAATAATGTTATATACACATGCATTCAATATGATATATTTGTGTTTTATGTACGAATTATTACATGTGAAATACGTGTGTGTGTGTGTGTGTTCGTGTATATATTTATATATACCGAGTTGAGCTTTAAACAAAAAATATTTATGCACACACACACACACATTGAAAAAGAAAAAAAAAGTTGAAACTTTCCATCCGTAAATGGTGGAGGAGCTTCGTTGATGTTTAAAAACAATATATATATATTATGTGAATATATTAAAAAGAATAATTCATGTTGCAATTGAGGCGCACACAAGCACGCGCGCGGCTGTGTGTTTATATGGACATATATCTATATTTTTACGTGTAGATATTTTTTGGTAACTTGTTACGAAGATCTGTCTAGAAGTAGAAAAAAAATGTGTACGTTTTGTAAATAATCCCTAGTGGAGGGTCCTTTGGGTTTGGGTAAATATCCAATGATTGTCTCAATGTTTTTTTTTTTTTTTCGCTCGCCAGAATTTTTTGGTGTTGTGCGATATTCGAAAAAAAGAATTAATATTACCTCTGGCGGTTGGAAAAAAAATTTGTTCTATGTCAGGGTTGTAGAACGGATTTAACACGAGACATATTTATATATTTTTTTTCCATTCGCTATAATGTTTGTGTAAATACAACTTTATATAGTTATTTATCTCAAGTTATACATCGCTATTATAACAATAATAAAACACAAAAGAAAAGAAAATTTATGTGACTTTAATTCGTAATTCAATGTTGATGATAATAATAATAATAATTTCTTTTTATACAGGCAGTGTAATAAAATTTCAGCATATTTCATCACATTATCGTGCTATAATCGTTTGCATGCATTTCATATTGTGTATTATCGGTAGCGAATCGCGTGCGAGAGAAAATAAAAATTAAATTTTTGCTTTATGCAAACAATTAAGTTGAGAGAACGCCGAATTAAAAAATGTCGTATAAATTGGATTGTAATTCAAGTGAAATTCATCGATAGCTCAGATGAATTTTTGTTTTAATAACTTTTCATGCTGTAGGAATAATTAAAGCGATAAATAACATTTTTCAAATTTTTTTTATTGTCTTCTTAAATCATCATTAATCCGAATGTCAATACAAGAGAACAGTGAACGCTATAAATATATGATACACAATAGTTTTTTTTTTTCATTCACGATAAGACGTTTAAACATCAATTTATCGCGGACAAAGATTGGTACAGTCTCGATAACGAATGAACATAATTATAAATGATAAATTGATCATAAAACAAAAACCTTGCACAGTACAAGTATAGAATGAACGATAGAATGGATAATCTAATTGAAGAGCAAACAGTCAATTTTTGACCAAACGCTGCACGAGCAAAATAGTCAATTTGGATTTCTAATATCTTATTGATATTTCATGGAAATACAAAAACTATACATGATCCCAACAATATCTTACTTTATGATCGTGATTCTATTAGATAAACACGATCGTCTCATTTGGCTCGGTTCAAAAATATAGATATGCTCCTAATTATAAAAAGGCACAAAAAAAAAAAGAAAACTCCGCTGCCACAATTTTTGGCAACGGTCATACGAACCGTGCATAAAAAATTGACACGACTGAATGGCTCATTTTTTTTTGTCAGTAGCAAATGGTCCCACGAATGAGCGACCAGCAGAGAAAAAATTCTTCGCAATCTGAAATTCTCAATTGCCAATAAAAACGTGCACGATCGTGGCGAATGAAATTATTTATAAAAAATGAAGAAAAAAAAAAAAACTCAAAAACAAAACCAAAGAAAAATCTGTACTTCAACTCGCCAAAGTTGCGCACACTGTCTGGGAATGTTAAATAAAAACGAGGTATCATCACCGATCGCAAAACTCTCATAAATCTTCGTAATTTTCGCCACGATCGTTTTATATGAGCATATCAACATTTTTATGCATCCTCGAGGGCGAGACTTAAGGAGAGGGGGAGAGGGGGAGAAGATTTGCAGATTTTTCGTATACATTTCTTTACATTTGTGGCAATTGGTCAATGGGTGTGGCAAATTTGAAATCTTCAGGGAAAAGTTTGACCGCGTGCGGGTACATTAATTTGTACGATTGCCTGATCGTCACATCCGCCACACCAGCAATATCGCCAATTTCCTTTTGCGACCTCTTGTCCTCTGAAGCCTGAAAAAAAAAAAAAAAAAATTCAATCATTTTCAGAATTTCAGAACAAACGAATTTCCGAGCAATTAGTTTTCCAACTCTCGATGGGCTTCATCAAGTAAAAATATATTATTGTTACTGAACCTGCGAAGCCATGTAAATAGCAGCTGCTGCAACCGAAATCGGCGATCTGCCAGGCACAATATCGATCTCAACTGCTTTTCTCGCAATATGAGTTGCCGCTCTTTGTACCATATTCGGTAGTCCCAAATTCGAGCAAAAACGGGACATAAAATCACCAGTCGTAATGAGATCGACGCTCGTTTCGAGGGCTTTTAGAATGAGCTTGAAACATCTGCCAATTTCTTTTTTGCTGATTTTACTGATTGCACAAATTTCCTTGAATGTACGAGGTACGCCCTCTTGTCGGCAAGCTATGTAGAGACAGGCAGATGCAATCGCGTCGTTTGCTCGTCCCTTTAAATTTTTTCCATCGTGCACCTGCTTGAATAATATATTTGCCCGATCCACGATTGTTTTCGGAAGATTTATTCGATCGGCCATTCCGTTGATTTCACGAAAAGCGTTCACGAGAGTTCTGTCTGAGCTGCTCATCTGAAAATATAATAATTTTTAAATTTTGTCGATAGTCGACGATGCATTGGAGCTTTTGGCGTTTTATCTTTACGAATGGCTCAATATTTTTCTGGCATAATGGTATATGGCGTATGGTTTTAACTTCATTATACAGGAGAATGAAGCAATTCTACCGTTTCCGAGTTCGTGTAAGGAATACCTTAAGCCAGATAGACTCAGTCGGTAGCGAAGTTGCATTTTTCTTATTTTTTCAGAGACAATTGATAGTTCGGATGAAGGAAAATTAAGTTTTCCATGCCTTTGTAGATTTTGAATAAAACTGATTTTTTAGTTTGCCTGAAATATAAATCATCTCTAAGAAAATAGGTAAACGCAGCTTTTTTACCGAGTGAATCTCTTTCATATCACCTTAATGGAGCAAAATTTTCGTTATTACTGACCGTGCGTCTGTTTTGATATTTTGAGGCACCAAAAGCATCAAACGAAGCTGCCCCAGTACCAGGCCCGATCATAGTTGACAAATCAGAGCCATTTAGCAACGGATTTTCGGGTCCACCCACACGAGATGGATCAACTCCGGCTTTTTCATTGCTGAATGTTCGCCATTCAGAGCCGACATCTATGACTCTGCCAAAAATAATTTTGGTATGAAACAAATCATGAAAAACCGAGGAAAAAAGCGTCAGATTGAAATTATAAAGAACAAAAAAACGAGTTTTAGCCTCTCACCTGTCTCCAACTACCAATCCACACTCTGAACAAATTTGATCACCAGCTCTGTAGTCCTCTATGAGAGGTGCATCTGGATGGGCATAGCAGCACACTTTGTTAGTGTCATGCCTGAAAAATAAATTTATGGTAAAAAAAATCTTAGCCTTCAAAAAATAATCATAATTAGCTAATCAAGAAGCATTTCGATGACGAGAATGAGAAATCAAAGTTTTCTGCGGCTCGGAGACAATAATTTGTATCTATTTGAAAAAATGGAAAAAAAAAATAGAACACAGGAAATTTTTTTGATAACTCGAAATAAACGATCGAATTGAATATCATGAAAAAACGTAGATACGTGGGAATTTCATTCGATTCGTTATCCCGACACAAATTACGCAGAAAGGAAGGTCAAACGCTAGCTGACATAACCTAAAAAAACGACGAGTCGCAATAGTCGTCTATATCGATGATTTTTGATTGGGAATATTTCTTCGAATTTTATAAATTTGTCTGAGCGCGAGAGAAACAATAACATGTCCATGTATTGCGAGAGAGAGAGAGAGAGACGTTGAGATATTTCGTGGCTGAAAAGCGTCGCGACAATAATGAGTTCATCGAGTGCATTGTGTGCCACTTTTCTCGCTTGTGCACAATCCCTCAATTCCCATTTTTACGTGTTATTTAAAAAATATAATCAATACACGCGTATTATGAACCGAATACGCTCGTATTTAGGGGGAAAACATGATTTTTTTTTGTTTTTTAATTCACCTTGACGAACTAGCCATATTTTCGTTTTAGTGTCAACCGAGAGTTGTGTGTACAAATAATTGAAAGAACGAGAGAACAGGACGAATCGAGAGAACATCGGCGCGACCACGGTGGCGCGACTGTCAGCCCAAAACATTGCAATTGCAAAATTTATTGTAGTTTGTAGAGGGCGTGTGTTGCGGCTATCTTCAGACGACAGATGTCGAAGTTTTCCGGAGAGACCCGAATAGCACCGAAAGTTAAACCCGCCAAATTCAAATGTCCCAAAAGCGTTTTAAACATTAATATTGCTTTAATATAGCTTTTAAGGCGATATGAAAGGCCTCGGAGTGAAGGGAACGGCTTTTCCAACTTTTTTCTTCGATGATTTGAAATTTTTGAGAGCGAAAACTTTCAAGTCACATCATCAAGGGATAAAGTTGAAAATGCGATTTCCCCAGAGGTCGAGTCTCTCTTAATGTGAAGTGACACTTTCTCACGCTCAGTCAGTAATAAAAACTGGAATCAACTGTATTCTTCGAGATGGTAAATCTTTCGGGAAAAGGCAAAGTCTTTGGTTATGCAGTTTTCAATGATGCATAAGTTAAAACTTTGTGCTTTCTCGAAAGATTCAACATATATAAAGTTGACCGGCCACTTTAACTATTTAACTTTTTTCTTTGTCTACACGTTAGGAAATCGTTCGGGAATGATTGGGAGTCTAATAAAAACGTATGGGAGTCAACCGATCTCTTTAAGACGAGAAATCAAAATTTCAGTGTGAAGTTAGCCAAACGCAATTTGTCTTTAAACCGGTTCGATTGTATGAGGTCTTAATCATTGCTGTCATTGTTATCATTGTTATCATTGTAGAAAGTATTTATAAGAGACAATGAGAAAAATCTTTTATTAAAAAATTGAAAGATGAACAAAAAAATATTATAGTGTTTTCGATGTATGCTTATCGCACTATTGCTGATCGTTATTACAGTACGAACCAAAAGTTTGATTATCGTACGATTGATTGTTTTATTAACAATTTCGGTCGTCGTGAATGATCCGACAAAATTACATTTTTCTAGGAAAGTATAGAGATTACTTTTTGTCATCTCAGATACCCCATTTTTATCATTGTTATCATTGCTATCATTGTTATCATTGCTATCATTGTTATCATTGTTATCATTGCTATCATTGCTATCATTGTTATCATTGCTATCATTGCTATCATTGCTATAATTGCTATCATTGTTATCATTGCTATCATTGTTATCATTGCTATCATTGCTACCATTGCTACCATTGCTATCATTGTTATCATTTTTATCATTGCTATCATTCCTATCATTGCTAGCATTGCTATCATTCCTATCATTGCTAGCATTGCTATCATTGTTATCATTGCTATCATTGCTATCATTGTTATCATTGCTATCATTGCTATCATTGCTATCATTGCTATCATTGTTATCATTGCTATCATTGCTATCATTGCTATCATTGCTATCATTGTTATCATTTTTATCATTTTTATCATTGCTATCATTGCTATCATTGTTATCATTTTTATCATTGCTATCATTCCTATCATTGCTATCATTCCTATCATTGTTATCATTTTTTATCATTTTTTATCATTGTTATCATTGCTATCATTGCTATCATTGCTATCATTGCTATCATTGCTATCATTGCTATCATTGCTATCATTGCTGTCATTGCTGTCATTGTTATCATTGTTATCATTGCTATCATTGCTATCATTGTTATCATTGTAGAAGGTATTTATAAGAGATAATGAGAAAAATCTTTTACTATAAAATTGATATCGCACTATCGCTGACCGTTATCGCAGTACGAACCAAAAGTTTGATTATCGTACGATTGATTATTTCATTAACAATTTCGGTGGTCGTGTGATGTAGAATGATCCGACCAATCGATATTTCTCTAGGAAAGTAGAGATTGCATTGTTTTTCCTCTTAGATATCCCTAACGCATCATATCGCATATTTTCCGACAAGATATAAAATTTTAGATTTATATTCTCGACTTTTCGCCTATGCAAGATAATTCTTAGCAGGCCGAGTAAGACGCGATATGTTGAACCCGTTGATCTCTCTTTTCTAAGGAAATTATGAAATTATACGAAGTTTTACGTTTTCTTTATTAAGCGTTGTTGAACATTGCCAATTTTTTCACATTAATCACCGTGGGGGAAATGAACCGGTGAACTCTACTCTTTCTCCGAAAGAACTTTGTCTGCACATTGACGATTCATAAACAACAAACATATAAGTAATTTAAGTTTAAACGTCATTACGACTATTGCAAGTTCTGCGAAGATTTTGTTAAAAATATTTTACCATACATCAGTACAAATAATATTTCATCTTCAAGCTAAATGAACAATTACAGTTAATAATTAATATTACTTACGAAATAAAGTTTTCGTATATCGAGCTATACTACAATTGTTGCTACGACTTTTGTGCTTGATAAAAAAAAACAGATAAAACTGGACATAAATTATTATTATTATTAATACTGTGGGCCATATATCTTGAATTCAAAATGTCGAGTTATATTGCTCTCGTCTGTTGTGCGACTGAATAACGGTTGTTATTGGTTTTCTACATTTTATCAAGAGATCTGGCAGCATCTCGACCCCCGAGTAACGAAAATCGAATTGAAGTTCTATTTATATACAAAACGGTTATCATTGCCTAAATGTGAACTTGCTGAGAATACTTGTGAGGGACTCATATAATTGACTTACCAAATAAATATATACCACACAGTTTTTTTTTGTCCCAATGTTCTTTTGGCCTGGGTTTGGTAAGCCAAATCCCCCGATTTATCTATATATATGTAATTATGATTCACCAAGGCATGCCGGGGGATTCAAAATGATCGACATTATCACTTTGGCTCAAATTACCAGATTGTGACTGACTCAAATTTTCTATGGAGAATGATCATCATTTTTTACAAACGGTCGTCATTATGAGTCATTATATCTATATATAGTAATTTTTTATTCGAAAGGATACTCCCCGTTTAAAGTTCAATACCGATCATAACAATAATACTGATTTTTTTGGACTAAAATATTTTTTGTTACATCGTAACGGTCAAAAAATAAAAACCTCCCCAGAGAAATTGAAATTTTTTCATACTTTATATTATCAAAAAAATTGTACATAAATAAGTTGACGTCAGTTCGATTTAAAAGTTTGAATGGTTGTGAAAAAAATATAAAAAATTTAGCTTCTTATCTTAGATTGTCTCTGGTAATTATTCGTCCTCAAATTAAAGTTAGATAACGATGTATGGAATGCAGGAAAAAAAAAGTGTTTCGTTCTTGGGGTGTTTGCGAGCTCGTGCCACATATCCCTGCTATAATTATGCACTCATATGAAACAAAAAAAAATCACCCTCAATCATAAAGACTCGCAAATGATAGTGAAAGGAGAGAGAGAGAGAGAGAGAGAGAGAGAGAGAGTTAACTAACAATCTCTCATAATAAACTCAAGCGTCTTCTGTTTTAACCAGTTTAAGCAAGAACAGACCGAGCTCTCGACGATTTTTAGCCAACACGATAAAATTAATATCGAAGAAGCAGAAAAAGAAGTATAATAAAATTAAAAAAAAAAAAAAAAAACAATGGACTACAATTGTATGAGTTGCGCGTGCCAGACGCATGCGAACTTTGCACTATATATACGACAGTCTATAATACTCAATTAAAGCAATATATTGTATTATTAATACGTAGTAATCGAGTTGTAAAGATTTATTTTGTTATGGCGTTGGCGTCTGAACGCGTGTAATTTTTCTCGCCTCATCGTGTGTGATACGATACGGAATATAATATTACGTTGAAACATAATAAATCGCGTGTCTGAACACATATAAGGTCGTATATCCCATGTTGAGGGGAAAGTCACCGTTCATGGACCACTAAACAGTCCGAGTGGCTGATGATGACTCTCCTCTTCTCCTTCTCCTTACACTGAGAAAAAATATTGTTGAATCTAACTGGATGGGTGTTGGTGGATGTTGAAAATAAAAATTTCGTTGACTTGACAAAATTTTAATTGCCTCAGTCATATTTTGGATTGTCTCATCACCCATCTTAAAATATCGGTAGACTAACTCCACCTAAAATATTAATTGGAACAATGAAAATTTTATTGCCAACGAAAAGTTCGTTTGAATGTTCGCTGAGACGAATTTAGTAAATAGAAAAAATATTTTTTTTCTCAGTTTAAAGACAGTGCATGCGCCTTTTTCGTATTAGACAAACGACTCATATGTATAGCGAATAATTATTAAAATGCTATACACGTAGAAAAGTCTTGACACGATAAATATTTTCTGCAAATCAAGCAGCAAAAATATATATATCAATTGATAAAATTAATAGAGAAAAAAAATTGCTCAGGAGACAAAATTTTAATTGCCTCATAACCCATCTTAAAATATCGGCAGACTAACTCAACCTGAAATATGAATTGGGACAATGAAAATTTTATTGCCAATGAAAAGTTCGTTTGAATGTTCGCTGAGACGAATTTAGTAAATAGAAAAAATATTTTTTTTCTCAGTTGAAAGACAGTGCATGCGCCTTTTTCGTATTAGACAAACGACTCATATGTATAGCGAATAATTATTAAAATGCTATACACGTAGAAAAGTCTTGACACGATAAATATTTTCTGCAAATCAACCAGCAAAAATATATATCAACTGATAAAATTAATAGAGAAAAAAAATTGCTCAACAGACAACATTTTAATTGCCTCAATCATATTTTGGATTGTGCCATCACCCATCTTAAAATATCGGTAGACTAACTCAACCTAAAATATGAATTGGAACAATGAAAATTTTATTGCCAACGAAAAGTTCGTTTGAATGTTCGCTGAGACGAATTTAGTAAATAGAAAAAATATTTTTTTTCTCAGTTTAAAGACAGGGCATGCGCCTTTTTCGTATTAGACAAACGACTCATATGTATAGCGAATAATTATTAAAATGCTATACACGTAGAAAAGTCTTGACCCGATAAATATTTTCTGCAAATCAACCAGCAAAAATATATATCAACTGCTAAAATTAATAGAGAAAAAATAATTGCTCAAGAGACCAAATTTTAATTGCCTCGATCATATTTTGGATTGTCTCATCACCCATCTTAAAATATCGGTCGACCAACTCAATCTAAATTATGAATTGGGACAATGAAAATTTTATTGGCAACGAAAAGTTCGTTTGAATGTTCGCTGAGACGAATTTAGTAAATAGAAAAAATATTTTTTTTCTCAGTTTAAAGACAGTGCATGCGCCTTTTTCGTATTAGACAAACGACTCATATGTATAGCGAATAATTATTAAAATGCTATACACGTAGAAAAGTCTTGACACGATAAATATTTTCTGCAAATCAACCAGCAAAAATATATATCAACTGATAAAATTAATAGAGAAAAAAAATTGCTCAGGAGACAAAATTTTAACTGCCTCAATCAGATTTTGGATTGTTTCATCACTCATCTTAAAATATCGGTAGACTAACTCAACCTAAAATATGAATTGGAACAATGAAAATTTTATTGCCAACGAAAAGTTCGTTTGAATGTTCGCTGAGACGAATTTAGTAAATAGAAAAAATATTTTTTTTCTCAGTTGAAAGACAGTGCATGCGCCTTTTTAGTATTAGACAAGCGACTCATATGTATAGCGAATGATTATTAAAATGCTATACACGTAGAAAAGTCTTGACATGATAAATATTTTCTGCAAATCAACCAGCAAAAATATATATCAACTGATAAAATTAATAGAGAAAAAAAATTGCTCAAGAGTGACGAGAGTCACGTGCAAATTCATATATAAGCTCTGCGTAGATTATAAAAATGACGAGAGATATTTTCACTTGATGGAAATAGAAAGAAAAACAAAATAATATTTTTATTCGCCGCAATAAGACGTCGGAGCGTGTGTGAGTTCCTTAGGGTCAAGACCCGCGGTGGTCTGTACATCATCTATCGGACGTTACGAGGGGTCAATTCATGTTGAGAAAGGGAAAACCATGTGACACGTTGTATTTCGTAAAGCTGCACGAGGGTGATAACTCTAGCCGATGCTATAAAGAGATCGTACCGGAAGTCCGAGCACTCGATTTAATTCGAAACTTGGCAAATGCAACATTACGGGGCCACTTTGAGCAAACTTTGATCAAATTTTTCTATCAATTAATTTTATAAATAAATTCCCGTTTATAATTTGTCACGCATTTTTTTTTTTTTCTATCAATCGATTAAATTTTTTTTTTCTCTCCCGTTTATATTCTCTCGCGATAATTATACACAAAAAAAGCCGAAAAATTTCAATTACGATTATTCCGAGGAAAATAAATTCTCTCTTCTACTCGCACCATTAGGGTGAGAAAGTTGAGTGGAGGATTGACGGAAAGATAACGAAAGAGGAACTTACTTTTTCGACAATAAAACAAGAATGAGTAGGCTCGGTTCTCTTGGCGAAAATTCCCTGTCAATTATGGGCAAAACTTCGCCACCTTCGTATATTTACGGATCGGCCAGAGAGAGTTTTCCCGCGGGCAAAGCACGAGCCGGAAGAAGAAAAAGCGAGCTGGATAATGGCAAAGAACGAGAGAGTACCGAGGATGTTTTCCACTGGGACGGCGTCAAACCACATCCAAGTGCCACTCATGATGATCGAAGGTATGATTTATCATTACTTTCATTCATCGTATTAGGATCAAATTTTTTTTTGTTTTTTTTTTTTGCCACTTTCCTCGCAATAAAATTTTGAGATAAATCGGCGATAAGGAAAAATGAAAAATTCGTGTTAATTTTTGGAAAATTATCGATTAAAGAAATGAATACGAGCTCGGTGCATACGGTTATGGAAAAAATCATGTCAAGTTGCTTCACGTACGACGTGAGGATGCACTTCGTCATGAGGTACGAGAGTACGAGGTTGACACCCATCTTCGTCTTGGCACCCAGATGGATTATCTCGAGGGCAATAATCGTGACATAATAGCAACTGACAGCCAAAAAAATACTGTCTATTTATTGGCAAAAAAATTTGGTCTCAAGTCACCCGAGGAATTTGGTATTCTTCTCTGCGCTCATTTTTTATACACATACAATCACGTCGAGGAAGTTCACATAAACGTTACGGAATATCCGTGGGCAAGACATCAGGTCGACGGTGTCCCTCACAATCATGCATTTGTCTACACGCCAACTGCTATGAGACACTGTCAAGTTGGACAAATTCGAAATGGTAATTAATTTATATTCGTTTATTAAGAGAGAAGAATAATCGTTGATTAATAATTATCAAAAATTTATCATTTATGCAATTAATTTGTAGAAGAAAATTTTTGCCTTTTGTTACTATGAGTTAAATTTAAAGAATAAATAATTGTAATTATTCTCGTGAATGTTGTAGTTTGACCAAAAGTTGAATTGAAAAATTATTTTGAGCCTTTTAAACTGTATGATGATAAAAATTTGGATAGACATAATTGACCTTGACATTTGAAGATACTAATAGTAAAATGTTGATGAATTACGAGAGATAATGAATTAAAAATTATGTAAATTTTATATTTTTCCTTTTGTAGAATCACCGAAAATACGAGGAGGACTGAAAAATCTTCGTGTTTTAAAAACAACACAGAGCTCATTCACAGATTTTATTCAAGACGAGTATAGAACATTACCAGACGCAAACGATCGTATATTCAGTACAGTCGTGGCCGCATCGTGGGATTTTTCAACCTCATCTGGTGTTGATTTTGATAAAGTTTGGCTCACAGTTAAAGATTGTATATTAAGAAATTTTGCTGGCTCACCGTCAATAGGTATTAACTCACCGAGTGTACAAAATACCCTTTATCTCGCTGAAAAATCAGTTCTCGACAAGGTCGATCAGATAAGCAGCATCGAGATGAGAATGCCAAACAAGCATTATTTCGATCTTGACCTTAGCAAATTTCCAAAGCTCGTTGAAGGCGAGAACAAGGAAGTTTACTTGCCTGTTGACAAACCATCTGGTATAATATATGCTCAGTTGCATCGAAAAAACGTGTCCTCGAAGTTATGATTTTACAAAATTTATATATCTACATATATATATATATATATATATACACACACAGCATATGCATATATATATTTAAATTTTTTTTCTAATAAATTCAACGAGAAAACAAATATGTATTTCGATGACAAGAGACGAAAGTATGAAAGGATGTCACAGGAAGAAGAGAAAAAAGAAAAAATTAAAATGTGTGAATTTGTCGAGCGAAGAAACGTCGCCATTCATCTAATTTGTATTCTCGCGAGCGAAGCGACCAGGCAAAGTCTGATGGTGACTTTTGGTGATGAAGTAACGTTCAGCATGTGCCCGAGTAATATATTGAGAGTTGTGAAAACCAGCAAATGATAAATTCGTGGAATTTGTTTGAAAAAATACGCCCCTTTTTTATTCTTACATGTGCACCGGAAATTGACGAAAAGTCAAAATCATTTATCCCAATAAATGTATTTCAGTATTTTTTTTGTTAGCTTATACGATACAAAATAAAACCAAATGTATAAAATAAAATACATAAAATGTTTTTCCTTTTTATAGTGTATAAAAAAAAAAAAAAAATTATTATGGTTATTCGATTATCCTTTTTTTCTTTTTTTTTCTGTATCTTCAACGACCTACTATCAATATGGAAAATGATGTCGCACAGAGACGAGTGGAAGAGATAAAACAAAAATACACATTATATACGTTGCATTATCATATACAAGCTCGAAGAGGATCTCGTGGCTTTTTTTGGGTATAGAAAACGAGACTAGCGCGTGTCCCAAATAATACTCGTGGATTTATTTTTTTCTTTCTTTTTTAACAGTCGATTTCTATACACATCCTTTGGCACGCCCTGTTTTCTCCCAGCATTCATTCGTCACTCATCAAACAATGTGTGAGAGCTCGGTTAGTTTTTAGTGAAACTTGGAAATATTTGACACTGTCAAATAAGCGGCGAATGTCATAAGAGGAATCGTCTCGCATGGATGAAGATTCAGTCTCGTTTTTTCTGCCAAGAGAATCGGCTCGTGACGCTTGTATGAAAAATATTAAATTTTGTATTTTATTTTCGTGGCGACGCGATACAGAGAGAGAGAGAGAGAGAGAGAGAGAGAGAGATTGATTGATTGAAAATGATCGGGGCGAGATTTAATTGCAACGATAAATTTATATTTATTATTCTTTCACAATTAATCATTTATTCGAATAGTGTCGTTTTTATAGCCGCTGAAAATTCTTCAATAATCGAGGAGACAGGAAAATGCGGTGGTGAATTTTCCGGCTATCAGTATACGATAAACACCCCCAATTATCCCGAGCCATATCCGGAGAAACTAAATTGCGTTTATATATTGCGCGGTAGTCATTTGGCCAAGTGCGATCAAGTATTTAATTTACAATTTTTGGATTTTTCGTTACCACCTTCGGAAAATTGTGTCGAGGATTACGTTGAGATTGGTGATCGTAGCTTGTACTGTGGCAGAGTTGCTGGCATTAGGAGATACGTAGGGAAAAACAATAGTCTCGTGTTGCGATTTCACAGCGGTGCGAGATACGTTCGTGATAAAGGCTTCAAGATTTTTGTCACAACTTTGCCATGTTCCGAAGCACAAATTGATGATAAAAATAAAGCGTGAGTACTTTAGGATAGATGAGGATATTTTTTTCGGCTGTCTGAACGTGTGCGAAATTTAAAAAAAAAATTTTAGACCGCCTGAGTAGAAAAATATTTTTAATTCTGTCACGATATAAAATTAATAGATGAATTTTAAAAAGCATAATTTTATTCAAATAGAGAATCAACGGAGCAAAGTGGATCGACGTTAAAAAATGAAGAAAGCACGGAAAAAAATATCAATGGAAAAATCAGCACGCGAAACGATCTCGAGAGCTTTATGGAGACAGATAATTCTTATCCGATTTATCGACCGGAAATCGATTTCATAATTGAGGATAACCCAAATTTTATAAAAGGGGAAATTCCCTCGCCACCGAGAGTCGAGAGTTTGGAAGGGAATGAGAATGATGCTTTTCTAAAGTTTCAAGAAAATCCAAATCACAATAATGCAAAATTTCCTCCAAATAGCCTGGAGATTCCAGTGCATCAGAGTAAATTATTTCGTGAACCGATATCCGTGAAACTGGAGATTGTCACTCCAAGCACGATGAAAAATTCGCAACAATCAAAAGCCTCAAAAATTTCTACCTATCTATTCGTACCACCAAATGCTGAAAAAGAATCGACGAAGAATGACGACCTTCCAGAAAGATTTTCGGTGGTCAACTTGACCAGAGATTTTCCGAAAAACGATGCCATCAATTTCGTCACTCCGCCACCAGAAGAAATTCTCCTACCCATTCGGGGGAAGACAATTTTTCGTAAAAATGGGCCAACAAACACAACGAGAAACCTTCCCCTTGTACAGAGTGGAATTAATGAAAAGTTTGCAGTTCCAGCGAGATCTTACGGTGTACCCGACGACTCGTATTATCGTCCTATCACAGTTTTCGATCAGGAAATAAAAACTGGCGAAGTTCTCGACAATTTCAGAGACATCGTTGATTGTCAGGGAAAAATTAATCTCGAGCCTGATCTCGAAGCAACGGCAAATTATCGTGAAAATAATCCAGGAATAATCGATAATATTGGAGAATTCGGCAGGAAATATTATCCAGAAAGGATTTACGGCATTCCAATCACGAGTTATCCGTCGGACATACGAAATGGAAATGTCGATATTACTCTGACAAAGAAATATGGCCCACCAGGTGGTAATTATCCTAATGTAAATTTTCCTGGGGTCATCGGTACTGATCGACCCAACGATTGGTTACCCAGTGCAAATTTCATACCCTCGAAAAACATCGTCAATGATTATCCAAATATCAATCCCAGTGTGGGACTAACTCCGGGTAATATTTATTCAGGAAAATATTCACAGTGTTGCCGAAACGTTTATTCGGCCTCGAGATTTTTGTTATCGAGTCCAGGATTTCCATCGATTTTTTATTCTGGAAATAGGTACGATTGTATCTACTCGATTCGCCCATATTCATCCAACATTTGTCAGATGCGTTTCAATTTCAAGTTTTTTAATTATGGAGTGGACGATCGTTTTTGTACTTACGGCTATGTGGAGATCGATGGTCGCCGAATTTGTGGTTGTAAAAAGGGTTTGAGTATAGTCTCGGCTGTTACGACGAGTTTTCCAAAAATAATTGGTGTCACATATACCGGATATCCAAGAACAAAGTTCAATGGATTTTTGATAGAGGTCATACAGGAGCCTTGCTCAAACAGTTATCCGTATTTGTCGAGAAGCAAGAAAGACGTTGGTAACTCATCAAAAGAAACAAGTGGATCTGTCCTGGAGAATGTTTCTGGAATAATCATCAATAATACGTTGGAAAGAACGAAGAGAAATTTGGGCTACAGTTATCCAAAGCCAAATGTTGGTTTCGATGATACGGGATTTTCGCAGCCCTGGAATTCTGGAAATTCGATAAATGGTAATCAGCCGTGGAATCAGGGAAACGCTGGTGGCAATCTCTTCTCTCCCCTGCTGACATGTCAGGCTGTGAGCTTTTTCGATTGGACGATAGCAGCGAAGGAAGTTTATCTGAGAAATGGTAGATGTGTTCGAAATGGAGGTAGCACGGGTTATCCACCGGGAAATTGGAATCCAGGGAATCCTGGAGGATCCGGAATAATAATCATTCCAGGATATCCGGGCAATGGAGGCCCCGGAACAATCAATCCAGGATATCCAGGCAATGGTGGTCCCGGCACAATCATTCCAGGATATCCAGGTAATGGAGGTCCTGGGACAATTAATCCAGGATATCCAGGTAATGGAGGTCCTGGAACAATCAATCCAGGATATCCAGGTAATGGAGGTCCTGGAACAATCAATCCAGGATATCCAGGCACTGGAGGTCCTGGACCAATCAATCCAGGATATCCAGGCACTGGTGGTCCTGGAACAATCAATCCAGGATATCCAGGCACTGGTGGTCCTGGAACAATCAATCCAGGATATCCAGGCACTGGTGGTCCTGGAACAATCAATCCAGGATATCCGGGCTCTGGCTGGAATTTTCCCTCGGTCAGGTGCGAGGATGTTAACATCATTGAAGGGATAATCTCTTCGCCCCAGTATCCGACCAATTATCCCAACAATGTTAAAAAATGTTTCAGGTACGGAAAACAAATTAAATGAAATTAATTACATGATTTTTGCCTACGATAATGTATTGAAATTTTGACAGATTTTACAAAGCTCCGGATTCTTGTCAGCTGGAACTGGTGATGCTTGATTTTGATCTCGAAAATAGTGCTGGATGCTGGAAGGACTACGTGGCTTTCAGTGGACAAAACAGACGATATTGCGGCCGAACCTTAGCAGGAAGCAAAGGTAATCTTGTGCGAAATTATTTCCCATCGCTAAGATCAGGATGAGGCTGTTTGGTAAATGTGTAATATTATTTCCAGCACTGTTCGACATATCGCGAACAAATATCATCGAAATGTACTTTGTGTCTGATGGTTTTGGTACTGGACGGGGTTTCAGTGCTGGTCATTCCCAGATTCCATGCCGTGGTCTTATCAATCGTTAACCAAAATTACGGCATCAATTGTATTGTTGATAACAAATGAAAGAAAAAATAATTAAATAAGCGTATTTATTTTATTCTTACATATATATATATATATATAATATTGGCAAAATGATCATGAACATTGGTGATAGTTCGCTTATGAGACAAATCGATAAATTTTTTGACGAATAAACTCTTTATTCTCTATCCTCGTCATCGTATCATTTCATACGGACGTTCGACATGGGATAAGAAAATTCGCATGGAAAATATTCTCTCATAAAAATATATTTCGTATATATTTGAATTTTTTTGAGAGCGAGTTGGCCTTGCAATATTTTAAATACTCTGTTTTATTGACATATATAGTACGTTTTATTAACCAATTATCCGATTTCCGATCCGTTATCCGATTTTCTAACGTCTTTCTTCCCACGTATCCTTGACGTTGATGAATTTTCCCAATTGGACATATCAGATGGAATATATTCATGATATAAAGAACAAGCAAATATAAGCGGCGATGCACAAATTTTTACTGACAATTATGATTTTAATCTCAAGTTTGAACTTGAGATAAATCTCAGGATCAAACTTATGATTAAAAATTCGCCTCGAAGATTATAAAAGTCAACGCAAGCTTTTTTTTTAAGCTCCAATGATTTTTAAGGCCCAAAATATACAAAATTTTAGGTGTTTACATTTTTCTCCTTAACTTTTTCATATACATTCAATACATTCAATTAGTTTAGCCACATCCTTTGTGTCCTCAAACGTAAACTATGAATCACGCTAATAACGAGCTCACAAAATATCTTCGTGATTGGTAAGCAAAAAAATTTAGACGCGGCTTCTTTCACCCATCGGTTTAGTTAAATTCGGGAAAAACATGAATCATCGAATATTGAAAATGTTTATACGAGAAGGGGATTAAATATTGACGGTGGTGACGAGAGAAAAATTGACAATTAATTTTTCAATTAAAAACTTTAATGAACAAACATTGTTTATCCTAGCGTGAAATTCATAGTTCGAGTTTATCTCTGACACGGATATTTTTATATATATATATATACGTCAACATACGCATGTGTATCGACGCCGACATGTTATATTTCGAGCTCTGGAGGGAGAGTGAGAAGTTTCAATAAAATATGTACGTTCTTTTCATATCTGCGTTTCTCTCTCTCTCTCTCTTTCTTTCTCTCTCCTCGCTCTCGCCTTTTTCCATCTTATTGAAAATCGTCGCTGCCTCGGTTTTACTTTCGACGTCCAAGAAATCGTATATTCGTGAAGAGTGTACCCGCTGAACGTTGGCGATTGCAGAAATGGACATTTCGGAATCTGGCGCCTTGACGTACATTATGAAGAGCAACGAGAAGCTGAAAAACATCGTCCCGTGATGGCATGCAATAGTAAGAAGTATCGTAGTCGTACGCGTGTGGTGATCTGAAAGGTGAAGATTTTTTTTCCGTAAGTTTTATTTTAAATTCAATTTTATTTTTCTACTTAAATCCTATATAATTTACAAGAGTAAAAAAAAAAAAAAATGCTTAAAAACATTAACTTTCCCAGCGATCACGAAGTCACTTTCTCGAAAATGTCAATTAAAAATTATCGAAAGTAAATTTTTCTAGCTCTGAAGCTTGAGACATGAGAAATAATTTTATTTTTTTGTTTACGTAAAAAAGTAATTCAGTCATAGCATGAATTATTCTTCTATATATTACTGAGCTAGTCAATTTTTTTTTAGTCCGTAATATCGTGTCGTAATGAATAATAGAAAATGGTAGAAAATTTTATGGCGTGGCAGGGCACGAGTGTCTCGATGGCATGTAATATAAAATAAAAATTAAAAGTAAACTATAGTACTTAGTTCTTAGAACTGAGTATACATACCTTGAGTTTTGTCGTTTCCAAGGATAACGTCTATAACCACGTGATCTCTTCCACATTTTTGGCCGTAGCTCAGTCTCCTTGAACTCTTTGGAAGTTGGTGGTTCTTCGACGATTATGAGAGGTGCTTGCCACGACGGTTGTTCCAACAGCTTCGTCAGGAAATATGCCAAGCCATTGAGTTCGGTCTCGTTCAATTCATCAATCGAATGTCCAGCTTCGTCTGTGGGTTTTAACGTTTTATTAAAATTAGATAAATTAATAGTAAACTGATGAGGAATGCAACGTATTGAGATAAAAGATGAGATCGTTTATAGTGATGAATTAGAGTGAGCTTCTTCTTCTTCTTCTTCTTCTTCTTCTTCTCAAGGTGAAAATTCTTTTTATTTGCTTGGCGTGAATTAGGATTTGAAAAATGTTTTAGCCGATGAAAATAGCAGGGAGAGAGTCCATATGCCTTGAGGTTTTCATGAAAGTGCAAGTGTCAATTCTGAACGAAAAAAAAAATGTCAGTAAACAGAGGTATAGAAAGTGACTGTTACTTTATACATCCCACAGACATTCTCTAATTTCTATGTAAATAAGGATAAAAATAATTTTATTTATTAGAATTTTGCCAAGTAAAATATTGGAAATGGCAGAGATCAATGAAAATAGCAGTTTTTATCTTCTACCCACGTGGATTCGATGCCTTTGGAAATTGGAAATTGACGAGTGCACGAGGTGACAGTTCAGGTCAGTTCAATTAGGAGGCAGAAAATTAGAAAAAACGAAAAAAGTATATTTGTTTTTGTCAAGGAGAAATTACGAAGGCTCGGGGAGACAGCATCTTGACAAGTAATTAAAAACGCATCTATATATATATACTTGCGATCGATGGCCCTCTTTGATCTAATAATATATGTGGCGAGTTTTATCATTATTGAAAACTTTTTTAAACTTTCACTGTAATAATTAATATTAAAATATGGACAATATCTGATTAGCAAATTACTGAATAAAATAATTACAATTGCATTTGTTGCTAATAAATTGGCTGAATTTATTTTAATACGATTCAGTGTTCGTATGTACATTTTTCAGCACGATATCGATGATTGAGTAGTCTTGGCCTATTTCTTGCAGGAATGAGATCTAACGAAAGTAATTTTTTTGTGTATAAAAATTGCTAGTGACTCTTGACAGGTATCGAATAAAATGCCTTCGAATTTTTATGCTTGTCGGATTCTTCGAAATTTGTGTGGATAAAAAATTTAGGAAGAATAAAAAGCTCGAATTGATTTAAATAAAAGTTCGTTCATTCCGAAAATAGACTCTGTATATAGTAATATAATACGTGGAACAAGTTCGTGACTTTTTCTCGTGCAAAAAAAAAAAAAACAATATAAAAAAAAATAACAAACAAAATAACGAAAATAACTCACTGGCACGATCGCCAGGAAAATTAGGATTCTAGACGCGAAGGCTGTTTTTCATTGATATGATCTCACACACCGAAACAGCAGCTATAGACTCCCACGTACATCCTGATATTCCGATACTGGACACGGATAAATAATATTTGCATGTTTCACGATTTTCATTCACCGCGAATGTAGAAATTATCGATAAATGAGGTGTCACAATTTTTCGATCTCAATTTTGCTCCTCCTATATCCATCAATCGAAAAAATGGATTATCCTTTTGTCATTTGAAAATTAATTCCCGTAAAGTTATAGCCGTACCATCGATTAATACAGTTAAATTTTTGTTCACCAAAAGTTGCATTATCCTGTGACAAATATTATGAATATTATTTGTATTTCAATTACGCTATTTTTATTATTCACTTTGACGTAGATGTGAAAAAAAATAATAATAATCATAATTATTATTATCATTATTGTTATTAAATAAAATATGTAAAAAGGAAAATTTACCATAATCGTCGAACGCGTCATCATCAATTTTCTCAAGAGCGTCTATTTTTTTCAATTTGAATGGATCCTCATAAAGTTTTGATTCTCGCTCATTCCAGTCTTGAGGATTGTTTCTATCGTTGTCGAGATTAATTTTTCGGCGAAGTGCCGCGAGTTCATTCAATTTTGAATAGTCACTGGAAAGGGCTGAATTGATGCTGCCCGTGTGTGACGAATAAATGTTCTTTTGTTGTCCCCTATTAATGCTGTCGCTAATGCCAACGTCGCTGAAGTCCATTGGTTCGGTTCTCGTAGTCGCGATGTTCAATAAACTCACGAATATTGGAATGAGAGGCCACATCTGAAGGAGGGGAAAAAAAATGACAATTTTCCCGAATTTGAATATCATACCAAGTAGAGATTGTTATATTAATGCGAGAAACAGGAAAACCCAAAATAAACCTTCGGAGATGTGAGATTGAACATGATAAAAAATGCGTGAAATTTTTGCTTCTAGCATGACGATATAAAAACAACATATCCGGTGTATATAGCACATAATGTAATGACAGGATTTCGGTATATTTTTCTTTATGGTAGGAGCATCAAGGGTGGTGTTTCCTTTTATGGATCGACATGATGCTCTTCCCTTTCAGAACTGTTGATTGTGGTATACATGTATATACATACATATATATATATATATTAAAATTAAAAAATAATAATTTAATATATATATTAAAATTAAAAAATAATAATTTAATATATATGTTAAAATTAAAAATTATACCTTCTTCTCAATTACTCGACGTCGAGCCGCTGTTACGTCTCTTGATTATATATCACGAGGGATTGATTCATTTGCGCTATGCACGGGAATCCCCACCTCGACATATATATCTCACGATAAGTCTGATCTTTTTTTTTCATACCATTGACCTACTTATTTAGATAGGCACTAAATGACCGTCAGGATATAAAAAGCCTCGTGAATATTTTTTTTATTGTCATAACTATTATTAGAAATTTTCCATTAAACATCTATATTAAAAATAAAATATTTTCAATTTTAAACTTTTGCTTTTCAACTAACTTATCATTAAAATTCAAGCTGGTTAATTGACGTAAGCAGTATATTATTTAAAAAAAATATTTACATACATTTTAATTACACCCAGAATTTTGTCGAATTTAAAATGACGTCCTGGTGATTAACTCAAATCTTACGAGCTTGTAATTCCCATGTCTTTTTACCTATTTCGTTATTACACACTGCAAACTGCATTGATTAGTTTCATGTACAAGTGTCGGATAATTATTCACTTCTTTGCTTCGAAATGATAATTTTCTCAAAGACGAGGTCATATTTTATATCGAAGTAGATCTGTGTAGATTCGCCAAGACTGGCTTGCCATTGATTCGGTAACTAACTTATCATTAAAATTCAAGCTGGTTAATTGACGTAAGCAGTATATTATTTAAAAAAAATATTTACATACATTTTAATTACACCCAGAATTTTGTCGAATTTAAAATGACGTCCTGGTGATTAACTCAACTCTTACGAGCTTGTAATTCCCATGTCTTTTTACCTATTTCGTTATTACACACTGCAAACTGCATTGATTAGTTTCATGTACAAGTGTCGGATAATTATTCACTTCTTTGCTTCGAAATGATAATTTTCTCAAAGACGAGGTCATATTTTATATCGAAATAGATCTGTGTAGATTCGTCAAGACTGGCTTGCCATTGATTAGGTACTTTGTCGGAAATGTACAGAAAAATTGAATTGATTTCTTTTTTCACAATGTCATGATACAAAATTGTGTCAGTCAATGCTAGTATCCATATTTTAGATTTTTTGTAAAAATAGTTTCGTTGTCTAAGAATACAATTTGTGCTGCTGAATGAAAATGCCTTTCAGCAGAAATTGTATTTTTTTGAATTAAAATTTCCAGTGTCTCAATATTAATTGTCAATTAAATATTTTCGAATAATTATATTTATCATGCACAGTTCATCGTGTAATTTTTAACCCTTGAATGCTCTTCCCTTACGTACAAATTGCATTCACGTCATCCGACGTGTGCAGACTCAGATATGTGTGAATCGATGCTGCTTCGGAGTTACATTCGAGTTTACATTTCTCGAGCTAATTCTAGAATAAATCATGCTCGAAGACGAACGTGAAATTCGATTTATCAATATATACTCGCATATATGATCATAATATTTTATATATTCGATGCGTTTTTGCTATTAACTAGGAATCCATCGTGCATAAATATTTTCCTCCTAATCTGTGATTTTCATGACTGACCATTCGATTTTCACAATTATTTCAATTTCACAAAATTTCGTTGAAAAGTTTCGATATTTGTTAAAATGATCCTCGATATTGTTAGAGCATGTAATGTTATGAAAAAAAAAAGAAAATTATTGGAAATTGATGAAACTTGTTGGTTGGAACTTCTAAACACTTGATCGAAAATAATTGATTTGTCGTAAAAGTTTGAATGATCTAATTGCTCTCTTTTTAATTCACTTTTGAACTTCGTATATATATATATGAGCGATCGATGTGCGAAGACCCCGACGGAAACTTGTTGCTCGCGTATCTCGTGCTTCCGGTCAACGCTTTTCGCGAGGATAAATATATACATGTGTATTTTTATATACTCATAGACTCATTTTGGTATCTGAAGGTTTTTCTATTATGAGCCTGTACACGCAATAAAAAAATAAAATAGAGCTCGTGTTAAGAATTCGGTTCACTAGAAAGGAGCAGGGAGAATGTCAGAAAAAAGATAAACGAGGATTGCGTTAATGATAAAGAGTTTCCAACGATCAAGGATCAAAATAGTAAAAGAAAAAATTTTATTACCTTAGAGAGGTCGATAGGAAAATTGAACAATAAAGCTTGGGGGGCAAAAAATATTAAGGGTGTGTATATGGAGAGGGGATGAAACAAATTCTATTGCTCTAGACATTATTTTCACAAGTTATGCCATCTATTTGTGTGGGGTTTTTTTTTAACCCGATGAATGATGAAACTTAAATTATTTATTAAATTGATTATTTCTTAAATTAATTTATTTCACTATCGTTAATTAAATGTTATCCGTACTCACCTTAATAGGTTAATTAGAATCGTAGAGTTTCGTATACTTCGCCCCTCCAAGACCACTTTTTCGTATGTTGTTTCACAATTTTTTGCGTTTACACTCAGTCGTTTCTCGAGATCTATGGGTGAAAAGGTAAAATTCTGGCGATGAATTTTAATGTTGAGTATGAATTCAATGAGATCCAGACAAAGAGAGAAAAGCCATACGAGAAGGGCAGAATTTTAATAATTGAGTGATCGATAAAATTGAGAAATACAAATTATTGTCTTTATGTACTTATAAAATTATTATTTTTATAATTATTATTTTATTATCGACTGGATAATTTTTATTTAATTATCTACTAAATAGAATCGCTATGACAACTGTCTCTTCTTTTTTCTTCTTTAATTCAATTTTTTTCCGCACCGATTTATCAGAACAACCCTTACTGATTAATAATACGATGTATCTCAAGAAAAACTTGGCAATAATTATTGTGGTAATTGCACGTGAGTCAGAAACAAACCGACAGCGTTGCGATACTTCGGCATTCTGATGTTCCACGAGCATCCACGATACCTTATATAGGCGTCGGTACAACCCCTCACGTGGGTGGTAAAAGGGGAGGTCGACTAGTGTGTTGGTCCAACACCACCGAGATTCTTCGAGACGTGAAAATCCAAAAATACGTCGTCAATAATTCAAATATGATCAGCTTTCATCAAATATGAATTTTTTTGTCCTCGATACAATATTTCAGCAATGACCATAATATATTTTTTCTGTGGCACCCATCAAGGTTTTTCGGGAAATTTCATTCGATTTCCAGTAATACGTAAAAGAGGGATGATTCGTGCCTGGTCGAGGCAGACTTAGTAAAAAAGTTTCAAGTCTTCCTTTTAGCTTAAAATATTCCCATAAGTATAGTAAAGGAAGACAATAAATAATTTCGCGTTTGAATAAAAATAAATAAATCGTCTCGTGTATTTCTCCAGCTCTGGAAATTCAATTTTTCATATGCACTGGCAGAAATGGCAGTTCCAGAAAAT
Organism: Dyspetes luteomarginatus; assembly: GCA_963669185.1. Taxonomy (NCBI): domain Eukaryota; kingdom Metazoa; phylum Arthropoda; class Insecta; order Hymenoptera; family Ichneumonidae; genus Dyspetes; species Dyspetes luteomarginatus. The sequence goes on along the minus strand of OY769908.1, from coordinate 16,676,183 downwards.
TTGCTTGCATCGAATTTATCAAGGGATATTTATTCGGTTCGTCCACCTCAACTTTCAACCCGGCGCATATAAAACAGGAAAATTGTGATAATTATTCTTCTTTGTGTATTTCTCCAGCTCTGGAAATTCAATTTTTCATATGCAGTCGCAGAAATGGCAGTTCCAGAAAATTTGCTTGCAGATGTCCGTGTGAATAGGATTTAGTTCCTGGAAAAGAGCTTGAAAATTTTATGCGATTTTTGAACAATTTCTGTGACATTCATACTCCTGTCATCGGTGATATTTTTGCATCGAATTTATCAAGGGATATTTATTCGGTTCGTCCATTTCAACTTTCAACCCGGCGCATATAAAACAGGAAAATTGTAATAATTCTTCGTGTTTTTTTAGGATCATAATTTTATCTAGAAAATAAGACACTTATCTGTAGGTTTTATTTTGGCGAAAGGTTGACAAAGAGGAGTTCTTGCTCGCCAGAATTATCGTTTTCATAATCGGGATAACAGGTGCAGCGAGTGTACTTTATGTTTATTTAACAGAGAAGTGAGAATGAATTTATTCGTCGAAAGTCGGGGCGAAATTTTGTATGCGCGTCAACAGGTGTGTGAGTGGATCCAAAATTTCCCCGGCAATTCGGGCAAGACATGATACACACGACCCCTGTGTACATTATATTCGACAAATGAAATTTCCCACGTCTATGCTCCTATATATATATATATATATATGCTGATTGCGTGGGTACGTTAATTCTCCTGAGTATATATGTACCTGACTATATATGTACTATATATCCTGACTATATATGTACTATATAGGCCTATTAGTGCGTAATTAATATTAGACATAATATATGCCTTGAATACATTATGAACAGGATATGCACCATTTACAATAATATGCAATATGCACAATCACATACTTAGTAATCAATTTTATATATTTAAATTGTCAAATTTTCGACTTTACTTTGTTCGATTTTATCAAGTTTTTCTCCAGTTAAAATTTAGACCCTCCAAGTACCCTGCGTTGATTTGAATGATTCAACTTTCTGTTTCGTTATAATTCAATTCAATTCAGATTCAATTTTAATTGTTATTTAATTTTTGTAATTTATTTCTAAAACTGTTGGATTATCGTACATGACGCATAATGTGGGAAAATTTTATGAGAATATTTTATAATGCAAATGTGGAGAATGAGATAAAGAAAATAATTAAATCGCTGAAATGAGAGATTTTGCAATCTCGTTATCACGGGCAGCTCGAAGGACTTACTTCTCACCCTTGGTGAGAAAATGATTTACGAAGAATTGTCACATGTAATTAACGTACTACTTTTGATGAATTAGATCGCCTTAAGCGATTTTATTCCATTAAATGATTTTTCATTCTCGTATATTCCTAAGATTTTTTTTTTTTTAAATTTAATTAGCGTAAAGCGATGTAATTTATATCCACCTCCGGGTAGTTAAAATCTTCAATAAATATTGTGAGTACTACGAAAAAAAAAAAAAAAAAAAAAACGATAATAAATTCACAACCAAAGCGATCGTGTTGAAGAATTTAATCGACATTACGAAGTGGTACGCTATATATATGCCATTGAGAAATCGACACGACAGGTCAAGTTCAGTGCTACGATAATGACGACGTAGCTACTCGATCATGGCTGCTGTTGTCTAATGTGAAAGCATCATCGATGAGTGGATGTTTCTCTTCTGATTGTACGCGACCGTATAATTTCATCACGAACGGATCGCTTGACGTCGTTGAACTTCGGGTCCAAAAAAAAAGTACTCTTATCACTGATTAATATTATTTTTGTCACGCAAATTTTTTCTCACGTTCGAATAAAAATTTTGATAAATATCCGAATTGTGACTTTGTCGAATAAAAATATGGATAAATTTTTTTAATTAAAATTATACTTGAAGAATTCAATGAAATTATTGGTCAGGAACAAAATTTACTTATTTTTGACAAATGTTATTTTTTACGTCCATATCATTAGAATAGCAAAGCAAAGTGCATAATTAGCTTTGTCAGTACAATCAAATAGTAATGATTAAAATTGATTAGAAATTTGCAATTATTCATATTATCATTTTCTTGGATAATCAAACTGAACACATAACTCAGAGACGTCATAGATTACGAGAATTCCACGGATTGTGAGATTATCAGCTCGATTTTTTGCATTGCAGTATTGCAAAAAGTATTGCATATAGTCAAATAATTCGCAGAACGTATTCGAAATGTCAAAATTACAATTGGCGATTATATTTTCAACATTAAACAAATAAATTGTGTGTGATTAAAATTTTTACTACGTGTAAAATAATGAATAATATTCTCTGGATATATATATATATATATATATTTTTAAAAACTAACCATCCTTTTTATTGTAACACAGTATAGACTCTTTTTTTTTTCCATGGATACAGAAAAAGAGGGGCTATTGATAATTTTAATTCGAAAACTTTAATTAATCTGTGATTTCACGAAGCCCACTAGCGCTGTAACGCGAGGAGGGTTGATTATAATTGCGGAAATATATCCGCCATCAGGGTAGAGTAAACTCACAATTAAATAAACAATGAAATATCAGCTTCAGTGAATGAAGATTCGTATTAAAATCATTATATGTATAGATATACTTTGGATGCAAATGGTCATTTACTGGCATCCGTTCATTCATTGGCAAGGTTATCCTATCCTGAGTCCCCCAACGTGTTGCAAGTGTTTACATTCCGTATATATATATATATAATCTTACGACCAGACAAATTTCGGTTTCTAACCCACGTGCGTATACAAAACAATCAAACATAAAACAGAATCAGATCTCATTAGTTTTACATGTCATATCGATCTCTGGTATCTTCATTGTCTTATCAAAGATTAATTTTATACATCGCAGATAACGAGCTTTTTTTCGAAAAGCAAGAGAAAAAAACACACATGGCTGCGTAATCGATAGAATGACGTAACAATTTCCTGGTTTCAGATATTTCCACATTTCCTTGGAGCAACATGAGGCTTTTGGTGCTTTCACGAAAAACTAAGGGATGTTACACCTACGAGTGTGAAATAATGAGGAGAGCAAACAAAAGCTCTGTTCAATCTTACCCTCTCTCTCTCTCTCTCTTATTCATTTTTTTTCTTGCTTCCTGCCAGTAGAATGATGACCCAACGTTCATTCGTTGACTGTTGTCGTTTCGTTACTCTTTAGCACCCTCGGTAATTTTAGCCGACTCCTCACTCTCCGTTATTCCCGTCTGATTTTCCTCGTTCTCGCTCTCTTCCGGCTTTTCCGGTCTCTTGTAACGACCCTCATCCGCGTAAGAATAGAGAATTCCAAGAATCTCGTGAGCCTTTGTGTACATTTCCTCCACCCCCTGGATTGATTGTGAAAAATTGCCAAAAAATTAGATACAAAAAGAGAAACAGAAAAAATATATTGAGAGTCATTGGGCAATAACAATCGAATGGGTATTACATAAGGGTGTCGATTTTTCTCTCATGTGCAGGATTCTATGAAAAGATGATTTTCCTTTTTATTCACTTGCCTGAGTTTCTCGAAGCTCCTTGATTGCCTCGGTCTCATAATGAAGCCTGTCATACTCATCCTGCGTCAATATATATCCATTCTCGATGTCTTTGCTCGCTTCTTGATCTCTCTTTACTGCAGCAGTTTCTGCAGGGCTCAGGGGAATCTTTTGATTTGAAAAAAATTGATCACAAAGGTGGAAAAAGGTGTCGATTCTCGGCGTTCCAAGGATACTTGTCGAGTTTCCGTGATAAACTCAAGTGTCGCGAATGGACAATTTTTTTTTTCATTTTTATAAAATTTAGTGATAGGGAAAGACCATTATTTGTTTAATTATTAATGAAAATGTTGGCAATAATGCATTTTGGAATTTTATCAAATATTTCATTACAGATGAAAATTTCTTTATATTTCATAAAAATACATTGTACGCTTTTATACGTGTTGAAGATTTTTTTATAATAAAGTTCAAGGAAATTTGATTAAATGTTTTATTAATATAAAGTTAAAAATATATTAAAATATTGATTTTTTTCAAAAGACTTTACCAATTGTTCTACGCCATTAACGATAATTCTCTTCATGTAAATTTCTTCTTCCTCGTTGTCTAAATTTTCTTTGGATGGCTTTACTTCCGGATACAACATTCGATATAATGATTCCGTCGCTTTCGTACGTTTCAACGAACGCTAAAATTAATTAATTAATTAATCGAAATGGCCTCATATAATACGATTATGCGATAAAGTTTAATTCTATCCGGTTACATCGTGATAAACAATAAAAATTACATACTTTCTTCTGTCTTGCCTCGATTATCGAGTCACAATATAAATAAAGCTGGAAAAGTGGATATCGACGAATTTCCACTGGGGCATCTTGCACGGGTATAAAACGATTCAAGATCATCATTTTTGTGCGCATGAGCTCGTTTTTCTGCAAAAATTTTGTTTGTTTATTTTAAAAAATTCAAGTTTATTTTATAATATTGACATTTATCGATGAGCTTTGTTGTTTTTTCTCTCTTCGAACAGACCTTGTCTGACCACCAAATGGATATTACTACTTGATAATCAATATGGCAACACAAGATTCTCCGATAATTCGATTCGTTTTACGGATGCAAAAAATTATAAATTCTACCAGAGCGTCAACTACGATTTTTTTTGGGTCGATTTTTCGCTTTAACGATCATAGTTAAAAATAATAAAATTAGATCGAAGATCGACAAAAACGACAATGGTCGTCGTTATCGTCACTCATAAATGTACGATATTATTATCATTTTTGTAAAAAGAGCCTTCGAGTTGGGAAAAAGAGCGATAATTCGTAATCATTTTCATTTCCCCTTTCGATTGTGCAATATAGTTTTGAGCGTGGCTGTCACCACGTGACCGTTATATATTCATCGAGTATTCTCGGAGGCGATGATGCGCAACTACGTAACGTTCTCCACGTTTTGTTCCAGTCTACGTACATTTGTTATGGGAGAAAATATATCGCACAATGCAAAGTCAACCGTGCACATCCGGTCCTCGTATATTTGCGGTGAGCATTGTTACGGTTTGCAGAGACAGTCAAGGGAAAGTGAGAGATACGAGAGAACCGTCACAGACATATGTATATATATATATATATATATATATATATATATATATATATGTATATATATATATATATATATGTATTCATGCGTACAAAGGGTCACAAGTGAGATAACAAATGAAAATTTTACTAATGTTTATTTACCAAAAAAAATGTAATTTTATCATTTGGTTATTTTGAGAGAGAAATAGATTTTTTTTACCAATGGCACTGATAAATAATAGCTTTGAGACTGATGAATGAATAATTTTTCAGATAAAGTATAAATATTATGTTAAAGGGGCAAGTTCGATTTTACGAGGATTTTTCACATTTTTCGTATCAAATATTTTTTCCCACATCTCGTCACACATTTGATATTTCGTTTCACGTTTTGATCGTAAGAAAAAAAAAATAGTTTGTTGCTTCGTTAATTTATTTTTTCAAATATTTCATGATATTGGCAGTTGGAATAAAACAATTTGTGTCAGACGAATAAATTTTAGGGAGTTTTAATGAAATTGGATCAAGAGATTTTTAACGATAAAATGCGGTGTGAAGCGTAAAATTTCGTTAAATTTTCGTGTCCATTACAAGGGGGCAGGGGTGCGAAACTCTCCGTCACGTTGCAGTTTTGCGTGTCGCTAACGACACGCGATTTTACGATACAGTATGGGAATGGTTGTAAATTGTACTTTAAAAATACGATTTAACTTAGCCGGAGTCGTTCCGCCTCGGGAGTTGCGACCGGTACGGCAAAAATGGCAGTGAGTTAAATTCTAACATGCACCACAATGTGTGATAAAACTGGCTCGCGTGCAATCACGATTTTTCTCTGTGATTTTTCTCTCGTCTGTATGTGTGTGTACTTAGAACTCAACTTAGAATTCAATTGCGAGAGATAGAGAAAGAGATAAAATATTAATAAAATATGGGGAATTGTAAATCAGAGTGGCCAAGTATCCCCGAATATTATTATTGATTCTCCAGAATTCATAGATGATCTTTTTTTTTCCATCCCACCCACTTTTTCTTCCGTTCCGCAAACAATCGATTGCCGTTTTATTTATTGGGTTTTGTGCCTATATTTAGAGACTAAATGCCCGACAATGTAATATCAAAACAGAACGAATCCAGTCGATGCATATTTTATGTGTGGTGTTTTTTTTTTTTTTTTTTTTACGGCGACGCGTGATTGAATAACAATAACGAATAAATGGTAAAAAAAAATATAATAATAATCAGAAATGCTTCCACCAAGATATTGAGTTTTGTGACTGCATAAAAGCGAAGAGGTCATGGCTATTTTTTCGATGCGATAATTTTGTTATAAATAAAAGCATGCGAGATATAAAAAAATGAGAAAAAAATTATGGAAATAATGGACTGATGGAAAATTTACGTGGATCGATGGGAAATGATATTTTTTCAAATTTACGATCGCGAAAGTGAGAAGTAAAATGTGTAAAATGCTTCAGGTAATATTTTCTTTGCATTGAGAATTCGTTCAGTTATTATTTACGGCACGGAAAACATTTATATATAAATATAAATGTTTTTGTACGGATATCACTGTCCACTCGGTATCCTTATCTGTGGTTGACACGTTTGGCAATTGTTAATGTCACTTTAATATACCAAAAACCCTGTCTCGTTTTATGTAAATTGAGGAAAAGGAGAGTGTAAAAAATACGGAGAACGGAAGTGCAACCATTGTGCTGGACAATAATGAGAGTCTGTCTTCATCTCAAGGCAACTCTGTGGCTGCCTTGGCAAGAAAAGAGACTGTACAGGGAGCCATTATTATGTTACACAAAACATAAATTTATATATAATTCGTTACTATTGTTTGTGTGCGATTGCCTTTTAGCGATATTTCTGAATCCAGTATTGGCCTTCACAATTATGCAATGCTGTCCATTTCACGAAAACGAATGTCATCCAAATGTCATTTATTTTCATTGGTATATAAAACGTTACACAAATGTACAAGAAGCAAATGTATAAATGACAAAAAATATTATTTAAAAAAATATATTTGTTAAAAATAAATGGAGCTTCTGTTTTTTTTTTATAAAATTGAACGGAAGATATGAGATCGTGGATTAGACATGAAATATATTTTTACTCACTTTTCTCTCCTCTATTCGACTCTGCTGACGACTCTCGTAGTCTTGTCTTATACGAGCCATTAGCTTGAGCATGTATTTTCTGTCCGTCAGTCTAACGACATTGCTCCCCATAAGCATTTCCAGACGGGATCTTACCGGTGGATTGCTGAAGCTGCAAATAAAATGATGAATTAATTCAAAATTTTCAGGAGAAAAAATCAATTTCAATCTCGTTGCTTATGAACATTTTATAAACGGCATAAAAAATTTATATTTCAACGTTAAAAATTCGTTGTACATTTTTTTTTTTGGCTTTATTTTTACCTGGATTTTTGACGCCAGGATTCTTGAATTGCGAAGGAAAATAATCAGACATTCACGAAAGTACGACATGTGAAAAAAAAAAATTCTCGTGTTACGAATAAGTCACGGAGAGCAATACACGTTCACTTGAGCTTTCGAGCTCGACTGAACTGCAGCTAGTGAATTTATATCGCGGACATAGTAAAGTTTAACGGTTCGTGACTGACGAGGCTGGCTATAGGTCTCATTATTTTCGTCAGAAATTCTACTACGCAATAACGATACATCGAAAAGCAGAGAAAATGGACGATAAGTTCGTTATTCATCAAAAGGGTCTTGGAAAGCTCGGTAGAACGAATTTTCTCGACTCGTAAATAATTATGCGTTCAGCTGTCGTTGTCACGCACGAAACGGGGAATTCACGATATAAAACCAGTTCATGTTCGCAAGATACGATCCCTCTTGGATTTGGTCCCATTGTTCTTATTTTTTTTCACATTTTTTTACATCCAATTTCTCAGATAAAAATTCTCGAAATTTTGAGTGCAATAAAACTTGAATAATTTACGTCTTATAAATAATAAAACATATCGGAAAAAATCACTAATTAAAAGTCGTCGTCTCAAAATGTATTTTCATGTGAACTGATCAAGAAAACATTTATTGCCTTATTTATTTTCCTAGCATTAATTAAATTAACTAAAAAGATATGCCTTTTTTATATGAAGAAAATAGCAAAATTTTACACAGGAAAATGAATATTTTGTCATCATTTTCTGATCGTCATTATTTTTTTTTTTGTACATCCACGTTAAAGTTAACTTCAAGATTAATGGTTACAGAATGTTTTTTTTTTCCTTTATGGCTTCTAATGTATAAGATGTAAATTATTCAAATTTAGTTACAGACAGAAATTAAAAAAAATCGAAAGCCTGAAATGGAAAGCAGAAAAATCTTTAGAAAATTGTCATCACTTTAGTTACATAGAGTGAAGGATGAAAGAAAAAAAAATAATGGACAAAATCCGAGAGGATTGTGATCGATTTGAGATGAAATTCCCACTGTAGAGTGAAGATCGATGAAAACAAGCAACAAATTTGCGTCGTGATTGATTTGATAATTATGCGTAGAGGGGGCTGCATTAGTAGAGAAGAGAGAAAGTGGAATATATAGATCGTGCGAGGAGGGTTGAAAGCTTCCAATCGAATTTCTCTCTGCACATACTCGTGGCAGGTTTGAAACAACGTTAATTCCGATATCACGAAGCTCTGAGGAGTTGTGCGTGACTGACTTGATGATTGCGTCGTGATATTGTCTCTCTCTCTCTCTCTCTCTCTCTCTCTCTCTCTCTCTCTCTCTCTCTCCCTCTTTCCACACATATATATGACTATCACAATCGCTAAAAGCAAAATGTATGGGGAAGATTGAGCTTTTTATTAATTTTATACGACTAAATCCGCCAAAAGCAGTTAACGAACTTTGTACTTTTAGTGGGAGTTCTTATTAGGATAATCGTAAAAGGCAACAATTTTTTTCTAAAAAATTTACTGATTGATTAATAATTAATTTAATTAGTTGACTCGTTTGATCACACACACACACAAGCGGCACAAATTATTGGAGTGAAAAATAGACGATAATTCTCATCACGCTTCTGTCCTTCCCGAGAGCCCTCAACCCCTCATTGCTCGTTTTATGGAAAAAAATTTTTTTCTCTCCTTTTCGAGTCTAATTCAGGAGAGCTTCGTCGACTTTTCTGTAGCTTTCGATTTCACGCGAGACACGTGTAAATTACCTTCATAAAATATTCTCGAAAAAAAAAAAGAAAAAAAATTTAGGATAGCGATACGAAGAGAATAAAAGATGTTATGATACATCTTGAAAATCAAAATGCATATTATATACAGATTGCTCACCAGAACGTAAGAATCAAAAATTCGTGAAGATCGACCATGCTTCCGGTTGTATGAGTCACGTACGACTGAATTTTTATTTCGACATTCTTAAGCTCGTACGGATTTGCAGATGGGAGAGATGAGAATGTATAGCGAGGTAAATCCCGTCGAATATAGCACATATAAATACACATATTTATATATAGCATATGAACTGTATGGAGAAGTAAAATGATCGACGTGGGACACGGAGTCGCGGTGCATAATACAGGGCGGGAATCATAGGCGGGGTAGAAAACATATCTTATCTAGGAAATACATATATATATATATATTTACATATATATATATATTTACATATATATATATATACATATATATATATATTTATTTATTTATGTGTATGTGTATGCAAGTGCACGAGATGGAAAAAGAGACAAAGATGGATAAACGATAAAAAGCAAAAGAGCGAAAGAGTAAAGAAAGGTAGATAAGGTCGAGCTCGAGGCTGACACGACGACATGCAGCCTGGGTAAATAAGTATAGAATATAGAGCAAAATTCGTGAGTACATGCCAGTTTATTATGAGACAAGTTCAAAGCGAATGTGGAACGTTGAAAGGAGATCGAGTATCGATCATGTCCCAGCTGTTTGAAAAGCTGATGCTCTGTTTGCTTTTTTTTTTTGCGACCCTCCAAAAAATTTCACCCTGACGCAAGTAAAATTATTTTAACGTTAAATTTTTTTTCTACCACCCCATTTATCCGGGACTTTTCTCGGTCTGGGGCCTTTTCATTTGGGCCATTGAGATCTCTGTATCTCTATACGAAAAAATTGACGTGAAGCTAGCAATGATGATTCAAAATTACTCAAAAACTTTGACAATTGATATTTGATAGACAGAGACAGCGAATTTGTAAATTCATTGTAAAAATTAATCAGGGTACATAAAAAGATTGAGACTACTGAAAAGATGAGTTTGTTTCTCGGATAATCCGAAAAAAAAAAAATAGTTGAGAAAGAGACGATAAAGAGAATGAAATATGATAAGCTGTTCAGCTTAATAAATGTAAATAAATAAATAAATATTACGGTGAAAAATATACGATGTATTTAATAATTATAATGGATCAGGAAATGATCGACGTTTCAGTTTCCTCAGCTCGGGTATAAAAATCGTAATTCGTCATCAAAGTCCTCTGGAATTAAATGGAGAACGAGAGTTTAGAGGGGAGTAGGATAGAAATTGATACAATAATAAAATATCTTTCATTTTCATAAATAGATTTTTTTCATTATTTATAAAGAGAATATATAGAGTGACACGTACCTATCATCGATATAGTAAAGCGAAGGAGCCCGTCAAAGCTACGACACGAACGTCGAATGACATTTTAGGACGTATCGTAATAAAAAAGTTTAACGAGAAAAGCTACAACGTATCGATGGACATAAAAAAAAAAAACAAAAGTATTATCGAATTTATATAGTACCAGTTTTTGCACATTGAACAAAAACACTGCAAAGAGGACAGTGGATTAAAAAGGAAGGTGAATACGAAAGGAGAAAATAAACCTGAAAGCTGGAGCTGGAAATAGTACAAACTATATATGTAATAAATTTTCGAAAAAAAATGAAAAGTTTGATAAAAATTATTATTTATGTCTCAAAGACCATAAAGGTAAATAAAAGGAGGTAAGGTTCATCGTCAATATTACTGTATTATTTTTTTTTGTATTATTATTTGCTTCTGTTCCTACAGATACTTTGTAAAAAAAAATAAAGCTATGTGAATTTTTATTTTTTTTAAGAAAGTTTCATTCTGAGTAAAGTTTTCACGCATGCAATTCAATTATCTTCTGTAGATCAATATTTATTTGGATACATTTATACTGTTGAATAATCCCCGAGCGACGACAAGACGCAGAAATCTTACTCAGTTGTCTTTAATCTCGGTTTAAAAAATTAATACTAATTTATTGGGGGAAATTTTAATCAGTGAGAAAGGACGATAATAGTATCAGATTCAATTTATCGAAAAATGTAAAATTGGTAAGAATCGTCGAGAAGATTAAAGTCTTGCTGAAAGGTGTGGGCCGTCTGTAGGTATTTTATAGCCGTAATTGTATTTCCATGTACATTTAGGGTGGTCCTTATTTAGGGCTCGAACGAATTTTTTATCAAACGCCCCCCAAATCGATTCCAAATAATTCAAGAATAATATCCTAATTTTTTCAGATTTTTATCTAGACTCTAACCTCTCCCACCAAGAGGGTGGATTCCCCATTTGAAATACACGTGTTTCGGCCATATTCTCAGGATATATTTTATTCTAAGAGAAATAATATATAAAAAAATCTGTAACTGCGAGATTTTAGTGTTCATTGGTGCTACCCTAAAGGGTTAGTAGCACCAATGCCCCTTAAAATCTCGGAGCTGAAGATTTTTAAAAAAATTATTACTTTTAGAATAAAATATATCCTGAGAATATGGCCGAAACACGTGTATTTCAAATGGGGAAATCCACCCTGTTCATTGATGCTACCCTAAAGGGTCAGTAGCACCAATGCCCCTCAAAATCTCGGAGTTAAAGATTTTTTTAAACATTATTACTCTTAGAATAAAATATACCCTGAGAATATGGCCGAAACACGTGTATTTCAAATGGGGAAATCCACCCTGTTCATTGGTGCTACCCTAAAGGGTTAGTAGCACGAATGCCCCTTAAAATCTCGGTGTTGAAGATTTAAAAAAAAATTATTACTCTTAGAATAAAATATATCCTGAGAATATGGCCGAAACACGTGTATTTCAAATGGGGAAATCCACCCTCTTGGTCGGTTGGGTTAGAGTCTACATAAAAATCTGAAAAAATTAGGGTATTGTTTTTGAATTATTTGGAGTCGATTTGGGGAGCGTCTGATAAAAAAATCGTCCGAGCCCTGAATAAGGACCACCCTAATGCACATACGTAAATTTAATACGATGGGATAAACGGATGAGTGTGCGTGTGTGTGTGTAAGCAAGGAGTGAAAGTGTAAGAAGAGAGAGAGAGAGAGAGACAGACAGACAGAGAAATGAGTAAAATGTCGAAGTTCGAAATTCCCCAGTGTATGCATACATTTTTACTTTTGTTTCCGAGACTCATCGATCATTCTTATTTTCCGACGCATCCCACACTTTGTGCAATTTCCCAACATATTTTGTTATTGGAACTTTGTTATTGGAAGAAAATCATATAAGTTGGACACGACGATTTGAACAAATATTGATTTGTTGTGATGACAGTAAAATAAATGATTTTTCGAAAAATATTTTTTAAATAATAATCTGTATTAAACTATTTTTAAGTTGAATGGTATTTAAATTCCATTTGAATTGTATCCATTGCAAGATCGAGAAAACGAAATGGAACAATTTTTATATCAGATAAAAATTATAACAAATTTACAAAAAAATCGTGCATGAGGTGTGAATGAAAAATTTAATCGTGGGAGTTGAATTAAAGCTAAGCTCTGTCTTATGAATAATGTAGAATACGATTATAATTGGAGTTTGGATAAACTCGCGAGGATCTCGTTTACAACGATGATATTTGGTCAAACGTTTATTTGGGATTAAAGGAGAAATGCACCAGGTGCGAGAGTCTCGTAGTGAACCAAGTCAAATCTCAAACAATATTAGCTATGGGTCGGTGAAATATATTTCAACACCTCCAAATTGAATCCCAAAGTTACATTTCTCGGTTATTCGTTGCTTGGAAGTCAAACAGACAAGACGAACGGATCCCGAAATTGAGACTATAAATGTGTCACATATATATATATATATATATATGTACATACACGAGGACGAACAGTTATAGTAATTCACAATTTCCGTATACGAGCATCCCCATGTCATTCATTTTGAGAAATTCTATCCTGTCACGACAATGTCACCGCTCGTTCATTTCCCTTTGACTAAACAGGATAATGAGACCCATCTCGTTTTACTCGTCCATGGTATACAATTTCGCAATTTCGCAAGACAACATTAAGTAGGATATGCTGTGATATGGCGCGGGTGGAATAAGAAAAGCCTCACGTTCTCATAAGTGTGTTGTGAGGAAACTTGGGAAATTTGGGAAACTTGGGAACTAATGAAGTAATTGATCGTTTCGTCCAACTCGAATAGAAAACTCACAAGCAAAAATACCACAATGAGAAATATTTATTATTTTTGTTGTTCCATTGGGATGAATAGTAAGGATGATTTTTTTTCAATAATTTAATTATAAATAAAATCAAATCAATGTGTTTTATTTTTGAGTTTTTAAATAAATGAAAATATGGGGCTATTATTATTATTATTATTTTCCGTTGTTCCGGGGTGTTTTTTGAAAATCTAATGTTTTTTTTTAAATGTCAAGTCATTGAAAGCATTTAAAACTTGCATCTTTTGCTGTTATTCTGAAGGGATGCTCGAGGCCACCCCATGGAAAATTGTGGTAATTCGATACTAAACACGAGAGACGTGGGTAGAAATTTTCCGTGGCGATTTTATTGGTGACAATATCGTATGAATTTTGAACAGGCTCGTACTGTATATTACGTTTCTTATAAAAGTTTCAATCGATGAAATTGATGCAGTTCGTTTTTTATTCTGGGATAATAAATAATTATTATCAAGCACTTTGGATTATGATCTGTGAAGAAATTGAGCTTGCAGATTTAAAATTCCAAATGAAAGCAAATTTTTTTTTTCCTCATTTACCGTTGGATATAATGAAAGTTTTTTTTTATCTTAAAGTTCCATTGCCGACGTACGATTAGAGCTCACTATCTGATGGAAGGTAAGAAAGCTCGCTGAAAAGCTCATTCTGAGCGGTGGAGGGTAAAAAAAAAATCCTTTAGGGCGGATGACACGTGTATATCGACGGTCGAGAATAACAAAATTCTTTTTTTTGGTAAAGGGTTGAAAGAATTTGCTATGGAGGGAACTGAGTATTCAATTTCGATGTAACCGATTGTCAGATATAAATAAATGTTACAATAAATTAGTTATCTTAATTTAAGTAATATCTATATATATATATTTTAATACAAGCTGATTTAAGTGCAAAAATATGCCATTCAATTTTTTGGAATAATTGATAGTCTATATTCTGGTTAAAAAAAAAAATTGAAACACAAAAATGATTAACTGGACCAAATTTCCATTAGGATGAAACTAAAATAATTTTTTTGAACTTTTGCATAATACAATAAAATTTATTATTAAATAATTAATATTTTCAATTATGAATTTACTTGCACTCCACCAACGTTCCATACAGTACCGGATCATCGTTATCCTCAGAATCTTGCTCACTCTTAAATTTTAGTCGTTCTTGCTGTATCTTGACGCGCATTGCCATTGTCTCGAACCAATCCTCGATATCGTCATTAAATGGATCGACCGTGTGTTCATTTATTCCTCCCATACCGGTAAGGAGTTCAACCGTGGCCCAAAAACCACCGCCTGATGTCATTTTGTCCTTTTATTTTTCACCACTCACAACATTAATCGACAATCGCAAACTAATTTATTTATATTTTTTCAAATAAATAAAAAGTTCTCGAATTTATTCACACTCAGTCGCATTTCCACTTTAAATTCATATCTCTCTATACTATTCAAGTTATTTTCCCGGTGAATTGAGAAACGACCGGAAGTCAAGATAAGAAATGATCGTGAGAGCATTTCGAGAATTGGAAATCGGATCCTCCTCGACGAAAATTCGTCGAACGATTGGCCAAAGAGCGCCACTTGCTTTTCGTCTAGCGTTCCATAAATTGGATACATATATGTATATATATATATATATATATATATATATACAATTTATGGAACTGTATGTATATATATTTATATATATATTGATATATATATATACACATATACATACATACATATATATATATATATATATATGTGCCTTTTCAGAGTCTGCCCCGTTCATACGAGACTCGAGCCGGTACATAACTTCGTCGACATGCAATCCATACGATTACACCAGGATTTTGTATATACCAAGCATGTAATGACGTGACGATCATCCCTCTTCGATACTTTTACTGCCATTGCCATTTTGCTGTCACACACGGTTTACTGACAGAAAGCTCGAGGTGGGTGCCCGCGTGAATCTTTCCTCGTCACGTTACCAAACCGTGTCAAAGCTTTCTCTCATGTGGATCCTTGTCTACACGCGCTTTATATATATATATATATATATATATATATATATATATATATATATATAAACTTGCACACTCATAGACACTCGCGCCCACACGCGAGCTTGCCTGATATGTTTTCCTATATATATTTTTATCGGCCAATTTTAGTTCCTCGTGATCGACGCATACAGATACATAAATGTTTCACAGGTTGAAGAAATCCTTTCTTGAATATGAAATATCGAGAAATTGAACACGATGTTCGTCAAGTGTCGGGGCGTTTTATTTCCTAATACAGTAAGCGATTGAATCGCGTGATGACTTGCCAAAGTCGTCTTACTTTGGCAAAATCTTTGTACATATATATACATATATACATATATATACATATATATACATATATATATATACATATATATATATATATATATATATATATATATATATATATATATATATATCTATATATATATGTATTTATATATGTATATATGTATATAGACGTGCCATACAAATTCTTGGTATATAAATAGAGACTCGACATTATTAGTGCCAAAATTGAAGCGCGAAATTGCAAGAGTTTCAAATACTTTAAGGTGAAATCGTATAGGAGAAACGAGCCAAACCGGAAAAGCCCCCTATCGATTTTCAGCTGCGTTCCCTCAAGGGGATGTACCGAGTTCAGAACGAGAGAGAACTTGGGCTCGAAAAAGCTGTCTGAACGTTCTTGGATTTATCTACTTTAGTGTCTATGACTTACTCACACGATGAGAATTTAGACCGCTGTCTATATGTGCGTGTATGTATTACAACGATATATATATAGCGATATATATATATGTATATAGCGATGCATTATAGCGATATAATATATATATGCAATATATAGGCCAACAAAACTATCTTCATCGTGTCAAAAGTCTTCCGTGATATCGCTGACGTTTTACTCGCGACGGTGATCGACATGCCAAAAAATCATCAAAACTTTAGCCACTACGAAATCGTTCAAGGCATCGATCATTCGTCTTTTTCTCCTTCCAAAGATTGATCGATCATTTATTTCTTTTGTTTGACAGTCTTTTTGATTATTATTACAATTTTTTAAACACTAAATTAATTATTTAAACATTATTGTTATTATTATTATATGATTGTTTTTTTTTTGGGTAAGGTGGGGGGAGGTTAACAAATTTTATACTTACGCATATTTTATGGGTTGTTTCTCCCACCATTGCAGTGGTCGATCGTAAGGATCTATGCTGGATGAAAATACGACAGTGTTTTTCGGTTTTTTAGTTTTGCCCATGTTTATTCGTTCTTTACGCTTCCCATTGACCGTTTCAGCCATCCGGATCGATTTTCCATTTTTTCGAGATCGCATTTTAATTAAAAAAAAAAAATCACTTTTATACTGGAATTCGAAGAAATGCTCCTTAACTCGGGAGTTATGATTGGACTATGAATTTTGGAGATCGGACCAAGTAGACGAGATTTTTCCTTATTTTTTTTTGGTTACATTTTTTTTTTTTTTGCAATCTCGACTGACACGCGGGAAGGAAATTAGGAAAAAATTGCCGATCGATTCGGTCTCGAAACAAGAGAAAGGTAAATTGACTGTAACGTCGCTCGAAAAAAATCGAAAAAAAATCATGAATTATTCAGAGACGATTTTTTTATACCATATACAAAATTAATTCGTCCCTTTCGTTCTCAGAGATTCGTGACTTTGATCGTGTCGAGTGTAGAAATATCAGAATTCGTGTTTCCTCGTTCCATACATTTTTTCCAAGCTTCTCGATCCTCATATTTTTGGGGTCCCCATTTGGCACTCGGATTTATACCAATTTCAAATCTTTCCCTAAATGTTCCCTGATTTAAGAATAAAACATTCAATTTATTTGATCATTTAATTAATCTGATAAATTTTTCGTATATAAAATATGAAATTGTGATTTTGTTGAAAAAAAAAATATAAAAAAACATAAACTTACTTTCGTCGAGCAGAAATGATAAATGGCGTAGCCAGGTATACAGAGCATGCTGACCACGCAAGAGCACCAGCCAATATTAATAGCCCATTCGGGATACTCTATCCCGTTGTACGTCAATCTCGTGTTGAAGAATATCGTCGTGAAGAATATAAACTGTGGGTAAAGCGACGAGAATCGATGCGTGAACGACTCGCAAGCTATTATTTACGACATTAAGGTGGAAAAAAATAACGTTTGGGTTGTACTTGACATTTGTTTGTAACGAGCAGCGTTCGTTCGCCCCAAAAATTCGGGACAAATCTTCCGTTTTCTTTTTTTTATTTATTTTTATTTATCTGCCTTTTATGCGATAATAAATGTGTTCATGGCACGAATGTTTCGACCTGCGTTGGTTTTCCCTCAACAAAACAAAAACTTTGTCCGTTTCTTTACGACCGTAACGACTAAATTTTATATATTCTTCGTGTTGCTTGTCTTCGAAAAACACGTGACAGCCCACATTTGTCATTTAAATTTTAATACGACTTACGGATAGAATGATTGGCGTTACGTATTTCCAGGCAAATGGCCACCAAGGATGTATCTTTTTGCCCAGCATAAATTCAACGTCACGCACAAATTGTTCACAGCCTGGAAAAATATTTCAAGTCACTTTTCTATCTCAAATTACTCGTTTGAATTTTTTTCTTTTTTTTTTTTTTTTTTTCATTACCATAAGTCCAACCAACGACGATCGCCTCGACGAGACAGATGGAAATTACAGAAACTGAAGCTGCGTACCAATCGAACATTTGCAGGATGTACATTCCACCCTAAAGATAAAAGAAAAATATATATATAAATGTTCGACTCATGTGGGAAAAAAATATAAATTTTTATTAATTTTCGTTACATTCGTTACGAATATGAGCGATCCAAGAAATAGTATAAACAAGGAGACCATTGCAACGAGCTTTTTTCGTTTTCTCAGATTTGGATATGCGTCCGTCACACTCGATATTATTGCCTCGATTTGAACGAACTGACAGACAAAGAATTCGATGTAAAGAGAATTGCATTAAATCGAAATATTTTTTAATTTTTTTATCGCTGCTTGTACGATGGTACTTACGCAACTGTCCATGCCAAGAAAGTAGAGCATCGCAAAGAACAGAACTGACCATAATTGGGGCCATGGTAACATCGTTAGGGCTTCTGGATACGTCTCGAAAGCCAATGATGGTCCTGCAGAAAAAAAAACATATTTTAGCGAATCATTACGAGTGAGTTAATTTTAGGAAAAATGTTACGTACCCCCCGTTGCCACTACGGAAACCGGAAGACCCGTTTTTTTAGCCATAAATCCTAAAACGGAAAAAACGACAAATCCAGCGAATATACTCGTACCGCAATTCAAAATCGGTACAAGAATTGAATCCCTGATAAAAGTTAAAAAAAAGAAAAGTTTGATTACAGTTCAATTTAGAAATCGATAAGAATAATTATTTGAAATTGGCGCGATTACTCACAATCTATTGTCGTTTCTGAATTTATTGTAACTCGCCATATTTACTATGCCACCCCATCCAGGTCCCAGCGAGAAGAATATTTGTATCGCTGCATCTGCCCAAACCTAAACAATAACGGAAGCTAAATTATTCCAAAAAAAATATATATATAACTCCAGATTGAAAAATTAAAAAATGAAAAATGAAAAAGTAGAGTAAAGCAATTTTGATAATACCCGTAAATTCGTAAGCTCGGACCACTTTGGATAAATGTAAAAGAGAATTCCGTCCATTGCACCTGGCAGGGTGACTCCTCTTACGAAAAGTATGAAAAGAATGATGAAGGGAAAAGTCGCGGTGAAATAAACCACCTGTGATAAAAAGCTCATTTGATTAGATTTTGGGATGATTTTGGGTGATTCTCCGTTTGAAATTCAATTGACCTTTCCAACGCTCTTAACGCCATTGCAAATGCACAGAAATACGATTATCCATGAGATAAGATTGCACGTAAATAATGGCCAAACGATTCCACCAATTTCGTGAACTCCCTCGGATATCTGTAGTATGTGATTACTGAAAAATCATCGGGCAAACAACTGATATATGATATTTCAAATATTTTTTTTCATTTATTAAACAATTCTTCGTATTACCTGAAGAATTCTTCCGCGGGCGTTCTGACTCTTTGGAATAATCCAGCTTTGTCCGATACATTTCTGAATGCTCCATCGTTTACCTGAACGTTAATAATTGCAATCAAGATGAAGAAGAAGAAGAAGAAGAAGAAGAAGAAGAAGAAGAAGAAAAAACAAAGACAGTTTTGGACTTTGTACGAATGTTTAGTTTAATGAATTGATTCGTTTCTCTACCTTGACACATCTTTCGGTGTTCCAGGCATTGTCACAATCCTCCCAAGGGAGTTTGCTTCTTAATGACATTGAGAGAAACACCAGGGGATATGAGATAATCACATTGTAGTACATGGTGCATATGATGTTGACAATGACGATGGCAAAACCCGCTCCTAAAAAGTTTCGATTTATAAATCGAGAGAAAAAAAAAATGGCACCCATGACAATATCATATATTGCAGATCGCTCACCCTTGAATAATGGACTCATTCGAAACATCGTGATGCATCCAGTACCCCCAAATTGTCCCATGCATGATTCCATAAAAAACAATGGAATGCCGCACAAAAAGAGCATCAAAAGATAAGGAACCAAAAATGCACCTGTGGATTTTTCATTGGTCCATACAATGATCAATTCTCAATGGGGTAAATTATAAAAAATAAAAAAAAAATGTCCAATGAAAGTATTTCATAGGAATTGGTGAAATGATGAAAAAAAAAAAAGATTTTAGACAATGAAGAACAAAATTTTAACTGTTCCAATGATTTTTTTACAGTTATCACATGAGTGACCCACATATTTATTTTTAAATTGACGCTGACGATGATACCAATTTCTCCCCTTCTTTTTTTCGGGCTTGGCTTCGTGAGAAAAAAGGACAACAGTGAATTAAACTTGATAAGCAATAAGAGGTTTGCGAGCGACGTCGATGATGAAGGATAAGAAAGACAATTTTTCAAGGACACCAGACCAATTTGCTCCAAGCGCACGCTTAGCCGAAATCATTCAATCAAGGCATACCAGAAAGCCTCAATTGTCATACCCCCTCAACAGGAAATTGTTTCGACACCAAAAATAAAATAATCGCTGTACATGTGTCTACTTTATATATATATATATATATATGTATATATATATATATAGAATCTTCCCGGTGTAAATCAACTTGGAAGCAATACAATTGTACATGCATTTAATGACGATTTTCCTATGCTACGATCTCTTTGATCTCGCAGAGTACGTTAACCGCTTTATCGTTGATGTACAATGAAACTCTTACAGGATAAAAATTACATGTTTTAAAATAATTTGCGTCCTAAGTATTGCTTTTTCTCCCTAAAATCTGAAAGGGATGAATTTAGTTTGCTCGTGTTAATTAATTAAGCGATCTGGAGCATAATCTTGATAGTTTTTTTTTTCATAAAATCCAAACGGGAAAAATTTAGTTTGTACTTGATAATGAATTAAGCGATCTGGGGTATAATTTTGATTATTGTCATTTTCATTTCGTAAACTCCGGACGGGAGTAATCGCGATTTACTTGGTGTCAAAGCAAGGAGGGGGGGGGGTGGAGAAATATGGGATATAATCTTGAGAATCAAGCAAGGTTACTTGTTCGTTAGACGAGACTTCGTATAATTGAACAACCGTCAATGGGTATATACATATACATGTCACTTTTGTTGCACTAGGAAGTGAAAACGAGCAAATGCGATCGCGTTATTCACGTATTTAATGGAACGAAAACCGTGCATGAAACGAGACGAGATTTCTGAATGGAAGTGTCATGTGTATATATATATATATATATATATGGGTTGTGTAACAGAGCACGTTGCGCTATAGAATTCCCACTTAAATTTATTACGTTACGTGCGTGAGGAATTGATGCGCTCAGATTATCAAGATTCACAGAGCAGCACGTGTAAAATTTTTTTTTTTCTCAACGCGATTATATGTTATGAAGATTTGACTACTCGACTTTATAAATTCAAGATAGTGGTGAAACATATTTTTTGAGAAAAAAAAATAATAATTGAAATGAAGAAAATTCAATCACTCTCTCACCTCCACCATTTCTATAGCATAAATACGGAAATCTCCATACATTTCCAATTCCAATGGCATAGCCAGCGCACGATAGGATAAATTCAGTTTTATTGGCCCATGAGCCCCTCTCGGGTATTTTCGGTTCTTCAATTTTACGTTTTTCCATTTCGACCGTCATCGTTGAATTCTTTGCTGTCGTCAATCACCGTTTTTTTTCTTGTATCTGTCGATTTTTTATTGGCCTTCGAGAGGGTGACAAACGATCGGGAAAATCGTGACCAGCTGACAGAATTTTGCTAAAACTCAACTTCATTTGCTCACGATTTTTTTGTCATTCATTAAAAAAACATTTGATGTTAAATAATTTATTTTATTCTTTCGTTTTTTTTTTTCTTTTTTTTTTATTACAGCATTGATGAAATTTTGCGTGAGGATTTTTGTCTTTTTTGTTTCTTTCGAGACTTTCGTCGATTTGTTACGCGGTATGGAAACTTTTTAAATCGCGTATAGGACGAGTCGCGACTGCTCCAACGTGACTGCTCCATATGTGATCCCAGTGTACCTCGGAGACCTCCCCATACAATCGTGTAATCACCACTGTGTTACTCGCTTCAATATATAAATAGACCGTGATGATGCTGATTATGCTGATGGGCCCTGGTCACTCTGTACATATAAAGATATATATTTTCATCGTCGGGGAACTCAATGAACGTTACTGTAATGGATGTTACGCATATATATATATATATATGTATATATATGGCGAACGGTTCATTCGCCGCGTGCAAAAATTCACGGTGATAAAGATCCTTATTGTTATTGCTATATATTAACTTAGCAATGAGAGAAAGAGAGAGAGAGAGAGAAAGAGAGAGACAGATGCACACACACATATACATATATATATATATATGGCGGACGGTTCAATCGCCACGTGGAAGAATTCGCGATGATGAAGATTCTTATTATTATTGCTATACATTAATATAGAAATAACAATAAGGATTATTACATGCCAAGCTAGTAAACATACCTTTTTTTCATGTTTTATTTTCGTCAGTGGTGATATTTCAATTGGATCGAAATCAGGAAATCTTCGGAGACCAAATCCGATCTAGTAAATAAATTAGTATCATTGTTTTTATATTAGTATTATTTTTATTGGTTTTTATTTTTTAGCAAGTGAATGGAATTTATTATTATTATTATTATGATTATTATTTTAGTAACGTTTCGATATATCGGGATCAGTTTTTTTGTTTTGTTTCAAATCAAAATTTTGTTATATTTTTTCATAATTATTACGTGTATCGTGAATGTTTTTGGAAAAGGCACAGGCTCGGAAATCCTTGATTCTTTTAGTACGGTGGACGGTTGCTTGTGGAAGCTCTTGTTTGATTTTCTTCCATGACCCAGATCATCTGGTACATATTTCTGTCGTGTTAGAAAATCCGTGGGGCACGGAATTGCAGAACTGGACTGAGCCTCTTCCAACGTCCATGAGAAATCCTGCGATCTGTCTGCCCATGACATATTTTTCAGGACACAAGTAAAATTACATATTTCTGTTCTCTCGTTCACCTCGATGTTCATCAAGCTTTGAGATCTTTTCTTGTGGTCAAGAGGGAACTAAAATTGTTGAAACGGAATTTTAAAAATAAGGGTGGTAAAGATCGTTGAACGAGTCGAAAAAAATGTCAGGATAATTTCGTCGTTGATTTATGTAGCATAATAAAACTGTTTTAGATAAAAAAGAATAAAAAATTAACGTTATTAGAATAAAATTCATTGTGATCAAACATATAAATTTAATTCAATGGAAATGATCGAAGAGTTTAATTGTTGAATGGAATGGATCGATAATTGTACGACCTTTGACTGGCCCAAAAAGATTGCATTCAAATGACAAATAATAAACTTTTATTAATCGAGGAAAAGTATTTTAATTAAATTAATTTAATCGTTCTTCGCATGGGGATGATTCGGATAAATATCGTTAACGAAAATGGAACCTTTTGTCGCATCAGTCTAACTGCTACTACGGACTTGAATGTATCACTGAGAAGTCTTAATTGGTCACCGTATGGTGGCATTTGTAATGCGGGCTCATTAAAGAATAATAATTCTTCCCACTCAAATTCCTCCGTTCTGAATGCAGTTACCGGAGTATTCTATCGAAAGACAAAGATATTTAATCGAAGCTTCTCAAGCTATAGTTATAAAAATCATGCAAAATTAATTTATTTACATCGTCACGAGAAGCTTTTTCCTTCCCTAAATTATCATCCACGGCAACTGGTAATTCTATGCCAGCTTTTGCAAATTCTTCACGAACTATATCCATCTCTTCATGGAGTATCATGTGGGCGTCAAGTAATGGTAAATCAACTTCGAAAAAGAACCAAAATTTTTCTTTCTGTTGATTTGACAATTCTCAAAATCATTACCTAGCTAAAGTAGCTTTAAAAAAAACCAAACAAACAAATCTGTGCTAACGTACTTTTAATTGGGGTGGTTTTTTCAAATGAAAAATCCTGTAAACGTGCATAAAAAAAATACCGGTCGATAATTTTTCCGGCACATTTTTCCATTGCTGGTCACATTTGTCAGACTGTTTTACAACTACGTTGTCGAGATACATTATATTGGCAAAAGTACCGAGCACCGAAGCCTTGTAAGCCAGGCAGGTCTGTGATAATTATTTAAAAAAAAGGTGAAAAAAGTTTTTTTTTTAATTTCAAAAATTACGTTTTATCTATCGTTGATAAATCACGATTGATAACATATCATGTTTTTAGTGTGCGACAGCAGATATTAAGTAATTCCTTTCCCTCCAGATGCCTTCACTGCCTGCTGGTATCCAAGTTTTCTGTACATTGAATCGGTAAAATACTCACCGAGCAGGGATTTCCCTCGAGTATCAGAGCTCGAAGAGATTCCAAGGGTTTCAAAGCTTTGAGAACGTCGGCAAGGTTTCTCAGATCATTATCCTCCAAGTCCAAGACTTTCAGAGAGTTCAGAGCTCCAGCGAGAGAATGCAGCTCGAGTTCTAAAATTTTCAGATGTCCCGAAAATTAGTTCTTAAATCCTCTAAAATAATTCAGATCCATATAATTAAAATATTTTTCAAAAATCTCACGAAATAAAAAAAAATATATTCAAACGTACAATAAACAAAATAACGAACAAAAGTATACTATGTTGCACTGTATCCAAGTTTTAAAAATGGCAATGGGACGAATTATATAAAAATTTATACAATAGTACAATAAAATCAAAATAATTCTGTATATAATATTGCAAAATTTTCCATTTTCCAAATTGTAAAATTTTCTCGAAATATTTATCCTAAAAGGTGGATCTACTGGTTAGCACGTGACAGGATATACACAATGAAGAAGCAGCGAGCGAGTTCATGACTCGAGTGTAGCTCATGCCGTTGCTGGATCTGTAGAGTAAACGGGGGTGGGTCGTTAAGGGGTGATAGGGGATGCTCCACCTCGAGTGTACTATCCAGTACAATAAAATCAAAATAATTCTGTATATAATATTGTGAAATTTTCCATTTTCCAAATTGTAAAATTTTCTCGAAATATTTATCCTAAAAGGTGGATCTACTGGTTAGCACGTGACAGGATATACATAATGAAGAAGCAGCGAGCGAGTTCATGACTCGAGTGTAGCTCATGCTGTTGCTGGATCTGTAGAGTAAACGGGGGTGGGCCGTTAAGGGGTGATAGGGGATGCTCCACCTCGAGTGTATTAATGTTGCATTCCTCTCTCTGCAACTCGACATCGGCTATCCTCTCAGGGCCACTCTGCAATTGCTCTAATGCATCCCCAGTGTCGTGGATGGGGCAAATAGCGTGTGTCTCTCACTCTCTGTCTCACTCACATACACATTCACGATCTCGACTTTCTCCGACCCCTCTCTCTTTCTCTCTCTTATTCCTCGCTCAGCTTTTATCTTAATCGAATATCGAATCAGTCTCGATATTTTTCGATGTATTATTATTAAAAACAAACAGAGATAAAAATAATTATATATAGACAAGTATTTGATTTTAATAAAATTAATTTAAAAAAACTGAAAATTTTGCAATTGAACAATCATTTTGATAAAAAAAAAATCAGTTCAATGAAAATATTGAAAATTGAATCTTTTGGTTCACATAAATTACGATAAATTCTCATTGTACAATATGGAAATATTAATTTTGATCGATCGTTATATATGAGGGAAAATAAATCCGATGGGTCAGGTAGGATTTTATATCTACATAATAATGTCCAGCACTTAGTAAGTTGAAAAGTCTCAATAGCCAGTTTTTGAATTTCATATATCGTGTGTTCTCGAAAACATATTTTCTCGAGTGCGTGGAGATGGAGACTAGAGGGATTGAAATATTCTGTCCCGTCGTAATCCCTTGTTAAAAAGCGATCAGGGACTTGTGAGCTTGAGCGCGGCCATTATAGTGCATCATATAGATATTTTTTATAGATATACTATATAGAGATTCTATGTGCATTTATAGCATCAACTATACACGCAATGGACTATAAATCACATATTTAACCACGCAGAAAGGTGTATAAGCTATATGCTTATGCACCATCGATGCGCCCTTACAACTTTATATCATTAATATATATATATACAACCATGAAATATTCAATACGACGATTGTAGCTAATGGGGAATCGAACATTGATAAATCCGCGTACATATTCTATGTTTTCTGCATTTGGAATAAAATAAAGAATAAAAATCCATATGGTTCAGATATTCGTTGAGTATTAAGAAAAAAAAAAAAAAACTAAATAAATCGAATTATTTCAAAAGTATATTTTTCAACAAATTCTTATTTAAAATTATTTAATCGAAATTATATATATATATTATTTTTAATAGTATAATGATTTGAAAAAAAAAAACTAGATAAATTGAATTATGTCAAAAGTATATTTTTGAACAAATTATTATTTAAAATTATTTAATCGAAATTATATATATATATATATATATTTAATAGGATAATGATTTGCATATTGTCACTTTATGCTATTTCATGTGGCATATATATATATGTTGGTATGTTTGATAGAGGGTTGCGGGCCCAATAAATATATTTGTCCTCTCTGCCTCGTGAGCTTTCTCTCACACCGGAAACGATGACAGAGTACAGGACCGGATCGTAGGAGTCGCCGGAGAGAGATTTCCGGCGTATGGACATGTCGCGTACGTGGCTCACAACAGAGAAACAGTATAGAAGCAACGAGATACGGGGTTGGCAGTACCGAGCAGCATGGATCGTAATTACGTTATGCAGCCACACAAATCACCGTCTCTACCGGTCCAAGCCTGACCTTCGTAACCCCGTCGCTCTTCACCTCTCGTCGCGTCATCTCCAATTAACTACTTGACGTCATTCAACCTGACCCTTTTTGGAGAAATCTCAACGATGTTTTTACCGGTCATCGTAGAGACTATTTTAATTATTATAAAATATTAATATTTATAAAAATGAAAGTGACAACCCAATTTTTGATACATTTTTGATAGAAATAAAGCCTGCAGATTTAAAAAAAATATATATATCTATATAAAATATAAAAATATATATAAAATATATATATATATATTAAATATATTCTCAATAAATAAAGCGTTGATAATTACTAAATTTCGGATATTTATCCCTCCTCTATGGGGGTTGGTTTTACGTTTGGCCATGTTGATTTTTTCTTATTTTTTCGTTCAACGATATAAAAAATATTTCGATAATAAATTTGCTGCATTATTGTAACAAGTGAAAAAAAAATGACATTTAGACAAAATCTTAATGATAGGCTGATGAAAAAAACCGATTTTGAGCCCTGTAACCATATATTATATTAGTTTATTGCATAGAAAAACAAACGATAAACCCCTATGAAATAAAACGGCTAATAGCCCGGCGGTCACGTAACGTTCACGTGGTCATATCGATGTATGCAGCTCGTACGTTTCCTTTTTTTACAACCAGCTCGTTAATCATTTCAATGTGTAGAACAAAAGGCAAAAGAGATGGAGGATATCGTAGCAAACCGGTATAAAATGCGAATGTTCACCAGGCTATATATATATATATATATATATATATATATATATATATAATAATAGGTCAGGCAGACTGGGAGGAAAAGAGAGATAGAGGGTTGAGTGATTGTTCGTTCGGATACACGTGTGAACAGCTCGGGCTGCTTCTAAATAATGCATATAGCAGAGGACACGCGACAGACAGGCCAAAATAGCTTGCACGAATGTGTGACCCATTACCGTGCATGTAACTCTTGAACCGCGAGATGGCCGATCGGCCGAGAGAGAGAGAGAGAGAGAGAGAGAGAGAGAAAGATGCAATTGCTGCACTCTCTGTCGATCGGCAAGCAATATATACTCTCCCTCTTGTGGTTTTGAACCGACACGGTCGTTGACCAAAATATATTCGCCATGTTCATCCATATCCACTTAATGCTATATGGATGTGCTTGTAGGATGCTTCTCGTTTGACCGTTTATCGAAAAATCGTCTCAAATAATTAGCAGTCACTCGTATTAATTTATGCCATAATTCAACACGTTTGAATCATATTTTGGTATATTTATATTTAATTAAAGAGATGATTGTTGGAAATGGTTGGACTAAACGATGTACACGCATAAAAACATCTTATTCTTATTCGATTTTGTTATTTGTCTTATTTGATTTTGTTATAATGAAAGGAATGTTAATTTGTAAAAATTAACAAATGCAATGAGCGTACCATTGGAAATGAAATTTCTCGATAATCCAAGAAATACAAGTCCTTTAGGTGCACGATTGACAAGCTTTTCCAATGAACTTATTCGATTGCCAGTAAGCTCGAGAACTCGTAAACCAGGTGGCAATTCTTGGCCCTCGATTTCATCGATGTCATTTCCACCAAGGCTCAAATGATGCAAGGCCTTGAAACGCTTTAAACTTTTGCCTATTTTAGTGATCTTTTGTCACAGGATTAAGATCAATATTTATGAAAATGTTGGAGCTTTTTTTTTTTACTTATTAAAATTTTTTAAATGTTATTTAATAAAATAATTATCAACCCCAGAAGCAACGAGTCTGACTGTCGTCGCGACAGCCTCGACCCATCGGCTGCTTATACGCTCATTTTTCAAAATTGCACGTGCCAGGCAACCCAGAGGATTTGTGATAAAATCATTTTTGGCAGAAAATTTATTCCACTGTTGCTTCGTGTATGATTTCCAATCGAACTCGAGTATCTCTATCATGGCCTCGCGTACGTCGCTATTATTTATCGGTGAATAATGAGAAAAAAAAATGTGATGATGAAAATAAAGATTTTTGGTATTTAAATAAGAAATAAATTATTGGTATGAATTATCAGGAGTTTCCTTACCGATTAGCCGGTATATTAGCTTCCTCAAGAAATTGTCCGATCACGCTCTTTTGAACTTTCTTCTCAAATACCTGATCGAAGGTCTGATCGGCTGCTTTGTGACATGGCTTTCGTCGTTCAGACTCCCCCTGCCACGAATCATTCCAAGTCACACGCTCGTACATTTTTTTACGCACCTTAGCTTCCCAGGCAGGATCACGAATGATTTTCTCTCGTATCAGCTTCTCCGGATCTGCGTATTCGTAATTTGCAACGTGGAGAGTTGTATCAACATTGGCGGTTGCGATGGCAGCCATTTTGTAATTGTATTTCTGTCAAATTTTGTAATATTTTTATTATAATAATGTTGACATTTTTCTGATCGAAAGAACTTTTGATGAGCGATCGATGAAAGGCTTTTGATTTTAATAAGAGGAGACTTCAAGTCGGCGTTATTTTGTTTTTTAAAATAAAAATAAATTATCGATTTTATAGCAAAAATTGCGAAGAGCAATCAATGGAAGCATGTGTGGGTATTATCTTCATTTAGTGATTTTTTTTTGTCCTTTTTCTCGGGGGAGAGAAATGTGGCTTTCCGTGGCGTCTGTTTTGGCGGGCGATGATTTTTTAACGTCAGCCGTCCGACCATTTAAACGACATCCCATTTTGGCATCGCACATTTTTTTCTATTACGGGACAGAGCGAGAGAGAGGGAGAGAGAGAAAGAGCGAGAAAAAGAGGAGTATAGGAGTGTCGGGGGATATGTCCTGTCACCCATTTCATTGCCCCTGTCCTCTCCCAAATATACATATATATATATATATATATATATATATATATATATATATATATGCTGGCCAGATATACCATTCTGTCTCTCCTCGATCGCTCCCGTCGATCACTATCAGGTATAGCCGGGAAAAAGCAATTACCCAAAGGCCGATCTAATTAATTGCCGTTTTTAGCGTGAAATGCAAAATTCGTTGGTCCTATATAATTCCGAAGAGTCTTTTTATCTGTATATATTATATATATATATATATCTATAAATGCTCGTCACGGCTCGACTGCCATCTCATCGTTCTCTGCTGCCTATGATGCCTCAATCGAACCACCCGCCTCGTTGATTGAAATTCAAAAAGTCAATTGAAAATTTAAAGTATATATGAACAAGGGAGGGAGAGAGAGAAAGAGAGAGAGAGAGAAAGAGAGAGGGATGATCGTATGGGAGGAACTTTAACCGGATTTTCCATGGGCAGAGAATCGAATGTTACACTCTATTTCGACGATTTAATTGATTTCGTGATTACGCTATTTTATAATCGATCGGCAGAGGAGAAATAGCAATTTCAGAAGAAACGAATTATATATATATATATATATATATACATATGTGAGGATCCCACGAGCTTTGTTAGTTAATGAGAAATTCATTTATCCAGTAAATTAATCATTATCTATTTTAGTGAGAAATTTGTAATCAATCTTTTCTTTTGATAATGTCACCAAAGAGCCATCTATCATTCTGTAAAATTCAGAGTATAGTTGTTGCAACAGAGGAAATTGTTACAAGTACTCTCGCGGCCTGCCATGTTGCCCGAACATGGCAGATTCATTCTTACCATCAAGAGATGTAAAACAATAATTAGCCATTTCAATCAAAAAATTATCTATAATTAGCCATTTTGATCAAAAAATTATCTATAATTAGCCATTTTGATCAAAAAATTATCTATAATTAGCCATTTTGATCAATAAATTATCTATTCAATTTTATTGGTTTATTTTCCATTTACTGTATCTACTGATTGTATTTACTCATTATAGTATGTTATTTATTCGTTTGATAATCACTCCTATAACAAGCTCAACGATTGCTTTTCTTGGTTTTACTTTCTTTTCCGATCGTGGCTATTTTATGCACGTTTTGATTTTGTCACCAAAGAGTCCTCTATCATCCCCTGTGAAATATCGACTTGTTGCAGCAATAGCTGAAATAGTTACAAGCACGCTCGACTTCGATGTTGCCCATCCATGGCAGATCCATTCTTACCATCAAGAGATGTAAAACAATAATTAGCCATTTTGATCAAAAAATTATCTATAATTAGCCATTTTGATCAATAAATTATCTATTCAATTTTATTGGTTTATTTTCCATTTACTGTATCTACTGATTGTATTTACTCATTATAGTATGTTATTTATTCGTTTGATAATCACTCCTATAACAAGCTCAACGATTGCTTTTCTTGGTTTTATTTTCTTTTCCGATCGTGGCTATTTTATGCACGTTTTGATTTTGTCACCAAAGAGTCCTCTATCATCCCCTGTGAAATATCGACTTGTTGCAGCAATAGCTGAAATAGTTACAAGCACGCTCGACTTCGATGTTGCCCATCCATGGCAGATCCATTCTTACCATCAAGAGATGTAAAACAATAATTAGCCATTTTGATCAAAAAATTATCTATAATTAGCCATTTTGATCAATAAATTATCTATTCAATTTTATTGGTTTATTTTCCATTTACTGTATCTACTGATTGTATTTACTCATTATAGTATGTTATTTATTCGTTTGATAATCACTCCTATAACAAACTGAACGATTGCTTTTCTTGGTTTTACTTTTTTTTCCGATCGTGGCTATTTTATGCACGTTTTGATTTTGTCACCAAAGAGTCCTCTATCATCCCCTGTGAAATATCGACTTGTTGCAGCAATAGCTGAAATAGTTACAAGCACGCTCGACTTCGATGTTGCCCATCCATGGCAGATCCATTCTTACCATCAAGAGATGTAAAACAATAATTAGCCATTTTGATCAAAAAATTATCTATAATTAGCCATTTTGATCAATAAATTATCTATTCAATTTTATTGGTTTATTTTCCATTTACTGTATCTACTGATTTTATTTACTCATTATAGTATGTTATTTATTCGTTTGATAATCACTCCTATAACAAACTGAACGATTGCTTTTCTTGGTTTTACTTTTTTTTCCGATCGTGGCTATTTTATGCACGTTTTGATTTTGTCACCAAAGAGTCCTCTATCATCCCCTGTGAAATATCGACTTGTTGCAGCAATAGCTGAAATAGTTACAAGCACGCTCGACTTCGATGTTGCCCATCCATGGCAGATCCATTCTTACCATCAAGAGATGTAAAACAATAATTAGCCATTTTGATCAAAAAATTATCTATAATTAGCCATTTTTATCAATAAATTATCTATTCAATTTTATTGGTTTATTTTCCATTTACTGTATCTACTGATTTTATTTACTCATTATAGTATGTTATTTATTCGTTTGATAATCACTCCTATAACAAACTGAACGATTGCTTTTCTTGGTTTTACTTTTTTTTCCGATCGTGGCTATTTTATGCACGTTTTGATTTTGTCACCAAAGAGTCCTCTATCATCCCCTGTGAAATATCGACTTGTTGCAGCAATAGCTGAAATAGTTACAAGCACGCTCTCGGCTTCGACGTTGCCCGAACATGGCGCACCCATTATTATCATCATCAAGAGATGTATCCTCTTGGCGAAAGGGTGAAAAGGGAGTTGGGCGGTGGAGGCGGCGGAGTCGTGGTGGAGGGTGGCGTGGGGGGGGGGGGGGGGGGGGGGTTGCACCAACGCGCAAACCAGCACTAGCACGAGTAGCAGGAGTCTCCGATAACACGATAGTAATTACTGGCTGGAAATAATTAGTGGAGCATAATTAAAGCGGAGCGAAAGATGAACGATATCGTCTGTCGCTCGTCCGCTCGTTAGTCGACAGTTTTGCTTTCTGTATATTTCGCTCTCTCTTCTAGCAGCTCGTAAGCCGCCTGTTCCTCGTCCTCTCTCTCTCTCTCTCTCTCTCTCTCTCTCTCTCTCTCGCTTTTCTCTCATGATTATGATGCTCGCTTTGCTTTTACCTACAATATTGCTCTCGACACACATAGGTGGGTTTGCTACATTCGCTGTATTGGGGCAAATTAAATACTCGTTTATAACGTGAATATTTTTAATACAAATTAGTATTTTATTGCAAGCTATCGTTTGGCGATAATTACTCATTACTGATGATCGTCCCCTACATTTTTTCGACGATGGACATTGAGTGCGTGGAGAATTGTGCAATAAAAAAATAATAATTGAAAAAGAAAAAAAAATGCTTTTTTTTTTCTAATTAATATTTTTTTTTTCAACGAACAATTAAATCATTTTGTTGTTGAAAAAGAAATCCTTTTTTTTTCTAATTAATAATTTTGTTTTCAACGAAAAATTAAATCATTTTGTTGGAAATGTTGTGTTTGATGGTTTTGCTTAATTTTTTTTTAAATCACTCATTTTTCTACGCAATCATAAGATTTCATTGCGATGAAAATTCCGTTGGAATAATATAGAGCAGTCGTAGCAAAGAGCTGACTTTGTGAAATATTTACAAAGCCACTTGGCTTCAACGTTGCCCAAATATGGTGCAATAATTATTCCGTTGGAATAATTATTTTCACCAGCATCGTGTTTTTTTTCGACTTCTTGCCAATTTTATCCTCAATTATAAAATTTTTCACAAGCATATACATATATATATATAGATATTTTTTTTTACGAGACTCGTTTCGTTAACACCATTTCAAAGAGATAAAAGGCATGGAAGAAGAAATGAGCTCTCAAGCGAATTTTCTACAATGGTCATGCACGCTCACACTCACACTCACTCACACGCTCGCACTCATTCACACACTCACACACACATACACACAAACACACATACACGCACCCACTAAAAAAACACATACTTCTCTCTTACAATCTCTAATTCGATCTCATGCTGGACTCGGGAGTAATCTGGACCAAAAGCAGCATCATCCCCCATGTCGAGGGAGCGGAGTGTGATCTCTCGTGAAGTTTCCGAGAAAAAGCTGTCGCGCTTCGTCTTCTTGGCAAATCCCTTGCTGGCCAACCCTCGTTCTCTCGATCTTCTCCAGACTCGTACACCTCGTTCGTTTACTTTTCTTTCACGATGGTCAGAAAATCCTTCGCGAGATCCACAACTTCCACACACATGCATATATACATATACATACATACATACATACATACAATCTCATCTGTACATTTGGACAAATCCACGAACTCTGTTCGCCAAAAGCTCTGTTCTTGTTCTCTCGTGAGAATGGATGGAATGAAAAAAACGTTTCACAAAAAAGAGAGAGAGAGAGAGAGAGAAGGGAAGTGGGCGATGGTTTCTCTCCCAGAGCCAATGCATAAAAAGACAAAGAAGTCATGGCGGGGGTGATAAAATCTGCGGCCAAGTCAATTCCCGAAGGTATAACGGCAACGGGCGGGAGGGGGGGGGGTGGGTGAGTCTACTGATGGTGACTCTCATAGGTGGTTGCCGGAGAGGGGTTGGAGGAGAAGAGGGCTCGTTCGCGAGGGGGTCGTCCGTATTTTCCCGAGTTACGCGATAGAGCCGATCCGATCGGAGACAATCCATCGCCAGCATGGCGAACACGGGACAGGCGTGGTTCACGTGCTCGTTCCCGGAAAATCGCGGTGACTTCACGTACGCGAAGAGTGTGCAAAAAAATAAAATAAAAAAATAACGACGTGGGAGAGAAAGAGGAACCTATATAGACTCGAGTTCATTCGATAAAGGGAAAGGAGAGAAACGAAAAAAGGCGCCGGGGGTTGATCGTGGCTCGTACTGGGGTTAGATGAAGAGGGGCTGTATGGGTGTAGAAGTCGGAAAATAGCCGAGGTTATCCAAGGCCCGCTGGTATCAACCCTCCTTTCATGTACTACCGAGGCTTCCGTTTCTTCTGATTCTCTCTCTCTCTCTCTTTCTCTCTTTCTCTCTTTCTCTCTTTCTCTCTTTCTCTCTTTCTCTTTTTCTCTCTTTCTCTCTCTCTCTCTCTCTCTCTCTTTCTCTCTTTCTCTCTTTCTACACACACATAGATCATTTCCTGCTGTGATACGACCGTCGTCAAGATTCATCGGTCTTTTGCCGATCAATTTCATTTCATGAGATTTTACGATATCACGTTTTATGGAAGACTGTGCGGTCAGATCGATCGGTATACATGATCCAATTGAGTACAATTTTTTTTTACCGAAAATCTTTTTTTGTCGAGTTGTGAATTGGAATTATTATTCATGATTCCATTAAAAAGACGATGAGACTGACTCGCCAAACGCTATTTCATATATTCAAAAAGAATTGTTGATCGGATGTCTTCAATGTAAATTAATTATGTGCTATTAAAAAAATCCTCTTTTGAATCGTATCAAACTATCTTTAATTATAAATTTGTATCGTCTAAAAATTATCATAGCAATCCTGGGCAAATGAACTAAATGAGTTAACAGTGATGAAATGAGTTAAATGAGTTTGTGCTATAAAATTACGTGCTATAATACTGTTACGAAATAATTATTTATTTGATGTCTTTAATGTAAGTTAATTATGTGCTATTCAAAAAATCCTCTTTTGAATCGTATCAAATTATCTTCAATTATAAATTTGTATCGTCTAAAAATTATCATAGCAATCCTGGGCAAATGAGCTAAATGAGTTTACAGAAGAGTTTGTGCTATAAAATTTTGTGCTATATTACAGTTACGAAATAATTATTTATTTGATGTCTTTAATGTAAGTTAATTATGTGCTATTCAAAAAATCCTCTTTTGAATCGTATCAAATTATCTTCAATTATAAATTTGTATCGTCTAAAAATTATCATAGCAATCCTGGGCAAATGAGCTAAATGAGTTAACAGAAGAATTTAAATCTCCTTTCTCTACTCGAGTCATCATGTCATGTGTTATAAAATTACATGCTATAATACAATTATAAAATTATTGTTGATTTGATGTCTTCAATGTAAATTAATTATATCCTGTTCAACAAATTCTCTTTTGTATCGAATCAAATTATCTTCGATGGTAAATTTGTATCGTCTAAAAATTATCATAGTAATCCATGGTAAATATAAATCTTTTTTCTCTACTCCAGTCATCATCATGAGCTATATACAGCTTTACGTTATTAACCCCTCACGAGTATCTGATCGAGCGATCGATTTTATCTCTGTTGAACGACTTGCTGACGTCAGTTGGCCATTATATGCCAATGATACCATAGAAAATTTCTGTATAGAAGCTCTTCGGAAAGCTCCGATGCCGATCGTGGCTTACAGTGCTGGCAAATGGCAATCGAAGTCCCGGAGAATCGTCCTCGCGATGTGGCAGCAAGTAAAAGAGGGTGGAAATATCTCTGTTCTTGTGGGTGAGAGATCACGAGGCTCTCTTTTTATCCCTCATGCCATAGAACTCTCGACAACGCGTCGATTCTTTCTGGTGGTGATGATCTCGAGGATTTGCTCGATCATGATCGTCGCAGATTTGTCCCAGACAAAGAGCCATTTATATTCCGATCCCTCCTCGCCAACCACCGAAAAGATAAAAAAAAACCTCAATGATTACTTCGATAAGGGTAACAAAAAGTGGGTAAAAAGTTATAACTTAGCGAATCGAAGGAACTTTAGTTCTGTTTATTTATTTTTCCAAACTTTGGAATCGTAAACATAGCTGCAAATGAAGAATTGATGTTCTCTTCAGGCAGGGGGTAAAATAATAATTCGGTCAGAGTTCGCTGTACTCGATGGATATTTAGCAGAAAATCGCAATGGTCTTGTGCGTCCTTTGGCTCATTTAAGGGTTGCTAACTGCGGAGTTGGCTACAATATTCATGCATATTATAGGTATATATGTATATACATATATATATATATATATATATATATATAAGAAGAAAAGAGCTGGTGGCTCTCGGGATATGGAAGGGGCCGGTTCCGGTAAGCTCGGATAATTTATTACCGGCTGTACATTCGGCACTAAATAAGGGTGGGCCCCTATCAACCCCGCACCGCCTCCCCGTTTCTACTCATTCCTGCTTTTCTCTCTCTGACTCTCTTGCTCTCCCAGTTCGCTCCGCTTCGTCTCGCAGCGGCGCGACTGTGTCTCATCCGTTGGGCGCTTTCCGTTTAAACCTCGCGAATTGTTTGCAACTGTCCTCTGTTTCTATACAGCCCTTTCCCTTTAATTCTTTACCCCCTTTCTCGTTCTCTGTCTCTCTTTCATTCTCTCTCTCTCTCTCTTCCTCCCCCTTTATCTTTGTCTCGTTTTACCATCGCTCTGCCTCATCGCTCCGGCACTGCCTCGTTACCCTATAGTACCATATATTCATGTGCTATATATATATATATATATATATATATATATATATATATATATATATATATATATCTCGATCCATCTATCCATCTCTTTTCATCCCTCAGCTATCTCTCGCTCTAATGTTATTCACGACTCGGATTAAATCGTGTACTTCTGCTCTGCTGCTGCTGCTTTTCGTGATGGTTCTCGTTTCTCCGGAATCCCCCATTTTCCCGGATTTGCAATCGAATACTACTCTATCCGCCTCTTCTAGGACAACGAGACCGGGTACTGTCTCGCTCTCTGCCTCTCTTTTCTGGGCGCGGTTAGGAAAAATAAAACGATGAAAAAAAGAAAAAAAAGACAAAGCGAACTACGAAGAGACAGATAGTGGATGAGGCAATGGGGGGAGAATGCAATGAAATCTATACATATAGGTAGATATATATATACGAAAAGTTTTTTTTTCGAATTCTCCGAGTAAATTAAAGTAGGAGTGGCAAACACATTTGTATCAGATTGGATCCATTATTAAATTTTTCCTCCCAAACTCTATGGGATTTTTTTGTTTTTTTTTTTTTATATTATTGTTTCCCAAATCGTCGAGGAATGATTGCTGCCAATATTCGACGGTAACAGTGATGAGTTGGTCGTTGCAAAAAAATAACAATAAAAAACGAGCGTGAGAGGGGAAAAAAAAATGAAAATCGTGTTCGCGGGAATGCGGATGGTGTGGAAGCGTCAAAATCAATTGGAGTTATTGCGCTGTGATGTAATCCTACAGTCGCGTCCATTACCTCCCTCTGCTCTATCGCACCTCTCTTTTACCTCTCCCCCCCCCCCCCCCCCCCCCCAACCCCACCCCACCCTTCTCCATGAGCATGGTTCCTGCCTAAGCCGGGTTTACATTGCCTTCGTTAATAAAATCACACCGCGAGAGAGAGACGGAGAGACAGATAGAGATGGGGAGAAAGAGAGAGAGGGAGAGGGAGAGAGAGAGAGAGCCTCGTGATGTGT
The DNA here is from genome assembly GCA_963669185.1 of Dyspetes luteomarginatus. NCBI lineage: Eukaryota > Metazoa > Arthropoda > Insecta > Hymenoptera > Ichneumonidae > Dyspetes > Dyspetes luteomarginatus. The sequence continues at coordinate 16,637,718 of OY769908.1, read as the reverse complement.
ATACTTGTCTCTCTCACGTTTGAAACGCGAGAGGAATGGTCCTCTGGTGTGGGAGAAATGTAGGGGATGGTTGCTGCATTGGCCAGGAAGGGGCGGATGCACCGAGATAAAGCTTGGATGAAAAAAAAAAAAAAAAAATGGTACGCTTTGCAAATGCATCGGACAAGCCCCCGCCGGGTGAATATGCGTGTGCTGCAAACGCATATATAACGCTTCGACCACCGACTTAATTTAGCGAGGTCGTATATCAATCGGCATTCGAATTCCCAGGTGCTGCTCCCACAATAGCCCAGGGCATAATCCCCCTGGTTTTATAGTTATATATCTAGGCCACAAAAATCCGATCGTCATGGAGCTGCATTTTTTTTATAGCCCAAATCTTCTCGCATTCTCACGCACAGCAAAACATATGAGAAAAAAAAAAAAAAAACGAAATATATAAATTTCATTGATAATTATTCTGAATTATTTTGTCATGTGTGATGATTTTTGTGAGTCAATTTTGTTATAATTGATGCAAATCTTTAGCATTGAGAAATTTCGAAATAGTCAATTTTTCAAAAATTATAACGAAATTGTTATATACTCGATATATGGTGGCACATACGCGCTGTATACGAATTTCATCGTATTTCGTAATTTATTTGGATATGCAGGCGCATTTATTACGAGACTGATGATCGGTATTCACGTTGTTCACGTGCGATGACAAAAGGAGGATCGAAAATTGAATTATCGTTGAACGGGGGATGAATTTTGTCCCGGACGGATTCTCACACTTCTATCATTCGCAAAATTCTATACGTCTCACTAGCTCTCGCTTGGCTCTCCGCTCACACAGTCCTCTCTGCTATCGGTTCGACCCGCTCTCATGGTCCGCAAATTTGCATCTATCTTTCTAATTTCGTTGTGCCAATCTGCATGTTGTTATACGAGAGACGTTCTATACGCGACACCGCTACGGGAAACGAGAGACGACCGTGCGACGGTCCGTTAAAGCGGAGGTCGCTTAAATCAACCATTCCCAAAGGGACACGAGAGGGAGAGAGGGAGAGAGAGAGGGAGAGAGAGAGGGAGAGCGAGAGGGAGAGAGAGAAGGAGAGAGGGAGAGAGAGAGAGAGAGAGAGAGAGAGAGAGAGAGAGAGAGAGAGAGAGAGAGAGAGAGAGAGAGAGAGAGAGAGAGAGAGAGAGGGAGAAGGAGGAAAGCTTTGGGACGTTGACTAATTTTTCCAGCGTCTGGGTATCTGGGTAGTTAAATTTTCCGTGATATGGCGGGATAATAATTTTATTTATCGTTTTCACCATTAATGACTAGCTATTTAAACCATCAAATGATCCAGCGATCGATTAGTTTCACTGGTATTAAAAAAACTAATGGAATCAATTTAAATAACAATTTGTTTGAATAAATTCACCTTTAATGTTAATGAAATCTATTCACATAAAATAGATAATTTTTTTCATTCTATAGAGACGATCAGTTTTGAGATTTGGAGAGATTTATGGTATGCATTATTTTATAGACGAAATGAAATAATCGACAACTCAATACTTCTCTCATTAAAATTGGTGCTAGTTCATCCCTGAATTCGCTAAAGTATTATCAAAGCTGGAAGGCTTTGGAGGATCCAAGACCCGCGAAGCTTTCATGGGACGAAATCGCAGGGATTACCAGTGGATATTTGAGATATATATACGTATACACACACACACACATATATATATATATATATATAGATAAATGGAGGTTGATCATTGCGACGATTCCCTGTCACGAAGAATCACGAATCGTCGTCGAGACTCGGATCCTCCCGCGATCGTTCGCTCCAGCGGTTGGTAATCTCTCCGGTTGTGATTTCGAGTGTATGCCCCTCGCCCCTCTATCCATTCTCGAAAATCTTCGCACCTTTTCCCTCTTTGTGTTTGACGGTGCGCCGGTGAGACGCGAGGGATGAGAGAGATAGAAGAGAGAACGAGGAGCTTCGAACGAGCGACTAAACCAGAGCCAGTGGAAGATTCAACAGTGTCGTTTGGGGACTTGGATGCTTGGGACACACATACAATCTGAAGATCTGAACACGGTCGAGCGTGCCATGGGGTATCGTGCGCTTGGCTGAGGATTACAGGAGCATTAAGGTCGACGATGGGGACGCTAACCACACACCAAAGACTGTACGACAGGACTGTCGTCTCTTCCTCCATCTTTCTTTATGGCACGATTTCTCCTAAACAAGAGAAAAAAAAAAACGGTCAGTGTACTCGATCGAACAACGTCAGCCAGTCACTTTAATGTGACGGCGGGGAAGAGCTTGACGAATGACGACGATTAACTGCTTTCAACTGAGTCAGCAAAGGCACCACGAGCAAATTATCTGTCATAAGTATATTTCTTACCATCCAATTGGTTTGAAATTTTATATTTTTCCTATCTGTACTTATTTCGTATCTTTTCTTACCCATATTTTAATAATGTTGCCTTAAATTTGCACATTTTTCATTTAAGATTCAAAAAGTGCCCCATCCCCCTTTTAGCAAATCAGATAAATTGATAAGTTAATTTCTCCTAAAGAAGAGAAAAAAAAACGAAAAAAAAAATAAACGGTCAGTATACTCGATCGAACAACGTCAGCCAGTCACTTTAATGTGACGGCGGGGAAGAGCTTGACGAATGACGACGATTAACTACTTTCAACTGAGTCAGCAAAGGCACCACGAGCAAACTATCTGTCATAAGTATATTTATTACCATCCAATTGGTTTGAAATTCTATATTTTTCCTATCTGTACTTATTTCGTATCTTTTCTTACCCATATTTTAATAATGTTGCCTTAAATTTGCACATTTTTCATTTAAGATTCAAGAAATCCCCCATCCCCCTTTTAGCAAATCGGATAAATTGATAAGTTGATTTCTCCTAAAGAAGAGAAAAAAAAACGAAAAAAAGAAAACGGTCAGTATACTCGATCGAACGTCAGCCAGTCACTTTAATGTGACGGCGGGGAAGAGCTTGACGAATGACGACGATTAATTGCTTTCAACTGAGTCAGCAAAGGCACCACGAGCAAACTATCTGTCATAAGTATATTTCTTACCATCCAATTGGTTTGAAATTCTATATTTTTCCTATCTGTACTTATTTCGTATCTTTTCTTACCCATATTTTAATAATGTTGCCTTAAATTTGCACATTTTTCATTTAAGATTCAAGAAATCCCCCATCCCCCTTTTAGCAAATCGGATAAATTGATAAGTTGATTTCTCCTAAAGAAGAGAAAAAAAAACGAAAAAAAGAAAACGGTCAGTATACTCGATCGAACGTCAGCCAGTCACTTTAATGTGACGGCGGGGAAGAGCTTGACGAATGACGACGATTAACTGCTTTCAACTGAGTCAGCAAAGGCACCACGAGCAAACTATCTGTCATAAGTATATTTCTTACCATCCAATTGGTTTGAAATTCTATATTTTTCCTATCTGTACTTATTTCGTATCTTTTCTTACCCATATTTTAATAATGTTGCCTTAAATTTGCACATTTTTCATTTAAGATTCAAAAAGTGCCCCATCCCCCTTTTAGCAAATCAGATAAATTGATAAGTTGATATGAAGATGCCCTGAGTTTTACTACTTACAATCTCTGGCGTGTACAAAAATTCACGCGGATATAATTGCATTTGTCCCGAATACGTTGATATTTCTCTTGAATTTTGATGTGTAATTAATCCACATGCTCTGCATCCCTCACAGAATTAGCCCATTTCCATTTGCGGTTTCCTCAATTCCGTAGTTTTTGGCCTCCCGCAGGAAATCTCGGAGCTGACACGCTTGAACTCCACGGGCGGTGGTCTGGTAAATTCTGAGAGAAATCACGTCGTCAGCGATGTCACCGAGGTTTCCCCCGTCGTCGGTGCAACGAGGAAGACGCATCGTGGCAAACAATGCGTCGTTAATCGCATTCGGGCTTTGAGATCGAAGGCCATCGACGACGACGACGACGACTATGACGACAACGACGACGACGACGACACCTAGACGAAGTCCGGAGAATGGGCTTTCTCGCTCTCCCAACTCAACAATTTTGGTACGACCACACGACACCGCAAAGGGATGGAGAACTTGCTCGATAGTCGTGCACGTCTTCCTGCTTTCGTCTATATATAATCATTCCTCGTAGCTGATGCAGCGAACGGAGTCTATTCGCTGTTCGTCCTCACACGCACACACACACGCACACACACACAGGAATCTAACCAATGTACTCTATCAGTGGTGGAATGTTGTAGCATCACGTCCTCAGGATGATGCCAATGTGGGGTAAATACGTGCACAACGAAGCGCAGTTGCAACATACGAACAGAACTCTGATGCAGTAGAATATTCTACTATATATACATGTAAAAAGGTTTGTATATGTGTAAGAGTGTGTGTTAGGCTTTTATATATATATACACTATACATGAGTGTGTGTGCGTGTGTTTGTGCAGAGCGAGCGAGGTGATAGGGCGCAGTGTGCGAGAGTTTCCAAAGCCTCGACAAAATGGCGGTAATAAGGGGTGTCGGGAAATGGCCGCCCTGATGAACCCTGAATCGCGGCATTACGAGAACTGATTGCGCGAGTCTGTCGATGCTGGGCTACATAGTAGAGGGAGAGCTCGACTGGATGGCAAGAGTGAGATGGAAATGTGTGCTATGTATATATATATATATGATTCGAGCGAGAAAGTTACGCACACACAGATGAAAAGGTAGCATGAAGTCGAACGAGTGAGATAAATTCAGTAGAGTTTATAGCGTAAGAGTCAGAGAGCAATATGAAAAAGTATGAATTAAAAAAGGATAGTGATCGCAGCAAGGATATAAATCTGAAACAGAGAAGCAAAATCCAAGAGACGAGTTTTCTTTTTTCTTTTTTGCTGTCCTTGGTCTCTGCGGTGTGCTAGAGAAAAAGAGTGTGGGAATCTAGGAGAGATCCAGGCGACAGGACGTTGATGAGAGACACGTGGATAGAGACGATGCGTGTCAGTCCTATTGGCGCAGAAGATATACGAAAAGGGATAACAGAAGAGCCACGTATATATATATATAATCAGAGGGTATGAGATGAAGGTAGGAAGGTAGAAGGGTGTGTGCAGTCACGTATTGCCACGAGGGCCGAAAGGGGGTCGACTTCATCCCCCTTCGCTACACCCATCCCATTTCATTCCCGAAGGAAGGGGTTATAGAGTTAGTTAGGGATGTGTGACGTCGTGACGTGCAAACGGGACAGAGCAGTAGAGAGAGAGAGAGTGAAATATCCTTGTCTATCTCATCGTTGTGGTATTTGCTGGAAAAGGGAGGGGGTATGTTCTCTCCAGCGAAGCATCAGGAACATACCATGAGCTTCGTCCTCGTCCTCGTCGTCGTCGTCGTCATCCTCGTCGTCGTCGTCGTCGTCGTCGTCGTCGTACCTCGTACTGTGTTGGCCTGGCCAGGAATGTCAAATTGTTTCTGGGCTTCTCTCGTTGAATTATCCACGAAATTATGATCCGATTAGGGCTAGAGCAGCAGTGAGAGAAGCACAAGCAGAAGCAATGGCTTCGAGCTCTCTGCCTTCATTTACAGAGATTCAAAATTGCGCGTGCACGGAATAACGATGACGAGCAATTTCCATTGTGAATCGGGGGTGTATATTGTACGTTATATATATGTATTATATATATATATATATATATGTATGTATTATATACCATATATTTATATATAGAAGAACTCCAGAGCTTTTAGAGTGTTGTATTCACTTCCAGCTTATGATTGCATATGATGGTTAAATTCTCCAAAGCTCAAATCTCTATCATATAATACTGATGTTATGATTTTCTTGCTGATTAACTATCCTGCGTAAATTTATTGTTTTAACGATAATTATATAAGCCTCTATAAACGAGAGCGGAGTTTCCATTCATTAAAATTATCCAATTCAATAGTAAATATCCACTCCATAGATTATTGTTTATCGTGTATATTCGTTTTTAATCATCATCGAACCATTATTGTCCCATTATTATTATTATCATCCATTATTATCGTTCGCAGAAGAGCTTAATGGGCTATTGTCGAGCGATTACTTGAATTTTATTTTATGTTGAAGGGGTTTGTCCGGTATTATGTATTATCCCTTTCATGTGTAAAAGCGATTCGTCGAAGTAACATATGTTTATGTACACATATATACACACACACACATATATATATATATATAGCCCGTTATAGGCCGTATTTCATCCTACCATGTACAGCGGCATTTATTAATTATTGAACTGGCTGGTGTCCGCAATGATAAGCGCTCGAGTCTGTTTTACGCCACTTTTATATGACGCTCGTAAAACTTAAAAATTCATCTAACCGAGCTAGATCTCAATAATGCAGTGTCGCGTGTGACTCTCCTCGTGTGTGCACCAAGGACTGAAGCACCTCTCACCATATATGCGTTTTCAACACTCACTCACACACATACACACACACACACGTTGGTACATATATAACCACCCCTATGTAGGCACCAGCGCGAAGAGAAGCCACAGGGTGGTGATCCCTTTTGCGTTCTCGTATATATGTGCTTTCCTCCCTTTCATCCGACACAGACACGTTTGCGGTTGGTTCAATATTTAATTGGCCACAATAAACGAGAGCCAGTCCCTATGTATATATATATATATATATATATATATATATATATATATATATATATGTATATATATATGTATATATATGTATGTATGTATGTATGTAGTATATACAGGGTGATTCGGGACTGCCCCTTTTCCTGATATGGGCATATACGGGATAAAAAACGAAAATTTTTGGCATTATTTTTTTTGAAATCGGCTGCGTCGTTTTCGAGTTATAGCCGATCGAAGTTGGCCAATCGGATGGCCGCTTTAGCCGCAGTGACGTCACTGGTTATAATCTATGAGAATGGAGCGTTCGGGTATCTTCGGAATCACACTGCCGCCTGCAGTACATGTTACCCGTTGCTATTGGAGATGAGTGAATCGAGACACGATGAAAATGACATTTCAGAGATGACGGATTATTTCAAGATGACGTTACTTTTTCGCACATGCACATGTAGTCAAACTATTATTTTCCTCAAGGTTAAATTCTTCTATGGATGGCATCGTAGCTGAACAATGATTGAAAAATAAAAAAAACAAATAAAATAATTTTCTCAAATAATTCTCATAAGAGAACAATGGGGCTTATGTGGTAGTGGGGATTGACGGTTCACGCGTCACAAAGCCATCCACGCATACCGTCAAACGTCTATTGGACGTAGCAGTTGGCCAAACGCGGGCAGGAGTGAAGAACGCGCGCCACCGATAGATGGCGGGAGTATATCACTCGTAATGTCAAATGCAAACGAGTGCTAGACTCTCATTACGAAAGCTATTTTTATCCTTGATTAAATTGAAATTTTAAAGAACCAATTTTTTTTTAAAATAAAAAACTTGTCATTTTTACAGTTTTTCTTTATTTTCATTTTTCATTCGTAAAAAATTACGTAAAAATAACTATCATCGAAATCATGGAAATTTCGTCTGAATTTTGTCTAATCTAATGTATGTAAGAAATGTCTCTAGTCAGAGCTTTCTCGTGTACAGCCCACATTAAAAATCATTTTTTTCAGCATCTTGATGGTCATGTGACTAGCAGATGTGATCTTGACGTGGGTTACACAGCCGTTAAATTTCCACCCTCAAAATCTTGAATTTTTCAATCATATCAGTTTTTCAACTGATATGATTGAAAAATTGCGTTTCATGCTTCTAACCCACGACAAAAATATTTTTTTTTATACTTTCATGATCGACTAATAAGGGGGCACCACGTTTAGCGTGGGTTTGATACCTGATAATGAGCAATGATCGAAATATTATTATTTTATCGACAATGAGGCGAAACTTGGAATATGCTTGTAGCATTACTTGTACAGATATTCCATTTCTATAACTTAAACTAAAAATTAACTTCCCAAAAAAAATGTGTCCACCTCCTATTTCCAAGCAAAGTCGGACCCGGCGTACAAAATTTTCTATCACGCGATCGAGCATCTCCGGCGTAATTTTATTAAAAGCTTCATTTATCCGATAAAATAATAATATTTCGATCATTGCTCATTATCAGGTATCAAACCCACGCTAAACGTGGTGCCCCCTTATTAGTCGATCATGAAAGTATAAAAAAAAAAATATTTTTGTCGTGGGTTAGAAGCATGAAACGCAATTTTTCAATCATATCAGTTGAAAAACTGATATGATTGAAAAATTCAAGATTTTGAGGGTGGAAATTTAACGGCTGTGTAACCCACGTCAAGATCACATCTGCTAGTCACATGACCATCAAGATGCTGAAAAAAATGATTTTTAATGTGGGCTGTACACGAGAAAGCTCTGACTAGAGACATTTCTTACATACATTAGATTAGACAAAATTCAGACGAAATTTCCATGATTTCGATGATAGTTATTTTTACGTAATTTTTTACGAATGAAAAATGAAAATAAAGAAAAACTGTAAAAATGACAAGTTTTTTATTTAAAAAAAAAATTGGTTCTTTAAAATCTCAATTTAATCAAGGATAAAAATAGCTTTCGTAATGAGAGTCTAGCACTCGTTTGCATTTGACATTACGAGTGATATACTCCCGCCATCAATCGGTGGCGCGCGTTCTTCACTCTTGCCCGCGTTTGGCCAACTGCTACGTCCAAGCGACGTTTGACGGTATGCGTGGATGGCTTTGTGACGCGTGAACCGTCAATCCCCACTACCACATAAGCCCCATTGTTCTCTTATGAGAATTATTTGAGAAAATTATTTTATTTGATTTTTTTATTTTTCAATCATTGTTCAGCTACGATGCCATCCATAGAAGAATTTAACCTTGAGAAAAATAATAGTTTGACTACATGTGCATATGCGAAAAAGTAACGTCATCTTGAAATAATCCGTCATCTCTGAAATGTCATTTTCATCGTGTCTCGATTCACTCATCTCCAATAGCAACGGGTAACATGTACTGCAGGCGGCAGTGTGATTCCGAAGATACCCGAACGCTCCATTCTCATAGATTATAACCAGTGACGTCGCTGCGGCTAAAGCGGCCATCCGATTGGCCAACTTCGATCGGCTATAACTCGAAAACGACGCAGCCGATTTCAAAAAAAATAATGCCAAAAATTTTCGTTTTTTATCCCGTATATGCCCATATCAGGAAAAGGGGCAGTCCCGAATCACCCTGTATATGTATGTGTATATATGTATGCTGACGTGCTTTGCGCTCGTACCAAACTCTACTTGTTCGAAGCACAAAACACTGCGAGGGTGCGGACAATTACACGCGTATTATAAAGATAAAAACAGAACGAGAGGGTATTTATGGGTAAAATTAGAGAGATAATTATCAAAGAATTTTTTATAATTTTTTTTTACCGCAATTTTCATGTCTGCTCTTTTTTTAAATCTCAAATTGTCATCGCTTTTCTCTTTGAAACAAGTTTTTTTTTGTCACGCAGCTAATATTTATTCGGTCGAATTCTGTTCGATTAAAATTAACGCATGTCGCTTAAGACGAATAAAAGTTGTCTGACAAAATCGTTTTTTGGGATGCAATCATTTTTTATTTTTTATTTTTGGTCAAGAAGAAAATGCTGGCAAAAACTTGTAAATCTCGAGAAGTCCTCACGCTTCGGTTAAAATAATTTGAAAAAAAATTGTTTTGCGACGTGGGACCGTCACACCGGATGTTGATTGGCCTCGTCAAGGGTTTTTTAGCGTCTTCGCGAAAGGGTTCGTACGCTCCACCAGGGAGAGCTTTTTCAGAGGGTGATTTTTTCAACCCCTCTTATTTATTTTTTGCTAGATTATATTTTTGCGGGGTCGCAACCTCTTTGACATCATCGTAATTCTTGAGCACACTATACGCCGTTACCACTTTTAAACTCAACGATATTCCTTTTTCTTTCTCATTCGCGCTCGCTTAATTTCTCAAAAACGCCCCTTCTCAGGGTGAAAAAAAAAATATTACCCCTTTTTCGCGTCGTTTTCCACTCAATCGTTAACGCCCGAGGATACGACCGAGTATATTTTTACAAAGCCAATTCGGATCTTCGAATAATTCAACCGTATAGAAAATATATCCGGCCACTTGATTCACCGAGATCTCGCGGTGCTCACTCGCGTGTTTTATCGTGGCGGAAGAAGAGGGCACAAAACTCCGTTGCTGCGCTGTCTCTCCGCGCACTGGTGTGCCCACACAAGTGCGAGAAAAAAAATGTAACGCTCGAGAGAAAGCGGAATTAATCTTGTCGCACATATATATATTTTTTCCACTTGATATCGAGCTCGAATCAATGAGATTTTAACCAACATTTAACCAATTTAAATCAAACACATTAAATCAAATTGTTGCCGGTCTTGATAAAAATTGAAATTATTAGATTTTACGTAATCAAAGCTAGGAATGAAAAATATTTATTTTATTTTAATAAATTGTATTTTTGGTTAATCGAAAAATTCATTCAAGTCCCATAAAATAAACTTTATTCAATAGAAACTCTCTGATGCAAATAAATTTCCATTAAAATCAACTAAAATACATTTTTCGTTTTAAAATTCATCGATTCGTGTCCAGCCATTAGAGAATATTCGAGGAATAAGAACTCTGCAATTAAAAACTGAGGGGAATGTTTCATTGAATTATATATCTTTACACTTCCCATACACGCGTGACGCCGCAAACGATATTACTAATTTTCAATCACGTAATCGAGCCCGCGTTGAACGGAAAGAGGAGAGAGAGAGAGAGAGAGAGAGAGAGAAATTGCGAGGGTGAAATAATCCATTATCGTAGTGACGGTTGTTTGATACGATTCGATAAGAGCGATCCACCATCAACAGGATTCCCACAATTTGTCACACCTGAAAAGCTCTGGCCAACTTTCAACATTGCTGATGGCGGCAATGGTGGTTGAAAGGCTCCCCTCGTCCACTGTCACCAGCAATGACGTGGCCGAGCTCGTATTGGCGTCGCCTCAACCCTTTTCGTTCTCTTCTCTTCAGCTCCGTTGCATTTTCTCTCTCTCTCTTTTTCCCTCTCATTCGTTCTCGTTTCCCGGTTTTCATAATGTTATTTCGTTAATTAACACAAAGGAAAGTTGCCGGCCATTGTCTCACCTCAATGCGCACTCATTAGCGACCACCCCCGGACGCGGTATAGTAGGAGGGGTGAGTGAGAGGGTCGTGGCTGCTTCCGGTGGTTGAAAAGCAGGTCGTGGGACGGGGGGTGGGGGAGGGGGTGCAGGTTGTTCTGGCTGAGACTGGATGGACTGACTAACGGGGCGGTCGATGATTTCATACAATCTACTCGACACTATGCTATTCCCTCACTCTTCTTTTTTCCCCTTTTTTTCTTTTTCTCTTCCTCCTCTCTCTCTCCCTCTCTCTCTCTCTCTCTTTCACCGCTATACAGCGAAAGCTCGTATTAATTGGATAAGTTTCACAATTAAAAACACTGACCCCTTTTCATCTCATCATCTATACATATATACTATGCATGTATATATACACACGCATATATATATATATATATACATAGCATTTCCGTTTTTACGTCCCCCTCAGCATGCCGGACTCTCCGTGACCCCCGAACAGCTCCTGTACAGCAAGAGAACTCGAAGCTCGGAAAAAAAAAAATTCAAACAAAGGACAATGAGGTGCGTGGTAGATTTTTTTTTCATACCTATTGGGCTGTATCAACATTTTTTAAAATTTATATTCGTGTCGACATTGCAGAGAGGGAGAAAGGGATAGAGCTGTGACTCCGAGATCGAGCTCGATCGATCATTGATTGACTATATAAAGGCGAGCTAAAGTTCGAGGGCCGTTAACAAACGGCAGAAAAGGGCAAGGGGGTATGAATGAGACCGGCTAACGGGGGTTGATGCGTGTCATGGGCTTTGTCGATTCTATAACGATTCGGAAAAAAAAAAAAAATTGATATTGATGAAAAGTCCCGGAATTGTACATACTATATTCTTTTCCATAACGACGAATTATATATATATATATATATATATATATATACATGTATACCATACTATATAGTATATTTGATGAAGTGCAGCCCAACGCTTGATTGGATGAGTCGATTGAATTAAATTGGCTTCGTGTATACCCGCAGCTATAACTGGGGTGGGGTTGAGGGGGGGGGGGGGGACTTCACGGACTGAGGGATGATTTTTTTTTATTCTCCAACAAAGGTATACGCGCTCGACGAGTGATTCGATGAGCCAACTGCAGTAATTCATTACCATAATTACTGAAGTGTATTTGGCTGGCAATATTTTTTTTTACAACTCATTCCAGGATTGATTCACTCTCTCTCTCTCTCTCTCTCTCTCTCTCTCTCTCTCTCTCTCTCTCTCTCTCTCTCTCTCTCTCTCCTGTCTCTAAAAAGAGTGTGCTGATTACACAGAGTGACAGTACTCAAAAGGGTTGTTTACTTTAATCTTAAGGGTGGCCTTTCGTTCGCGTCGAGCTATAACGAATTGATTGTAAACGAAATTATAAATAATTTTACCCAATTTTCCTCCAATTCATAAAATTGTTAACAACAAATTTTGTGAGGTGTGTAGAAAAAAAAAAAAAAATACACATAAATATCGAGATATGGAGCGATTGATTCATTGCGAGTTTCTTCTTATTCTCGAACAACTTTCGTAACGTAGACTCGAATATATTTGACAAAATGTGGTTATGGGGATGGGACAGAGTCCAGTTAATTGTCAAATGACGATATAAACGACTGACTGCGTAGCTCTCAGTGGTGTGTAAATTATTGTAGCGTGAAACATTATAGTTGTCTCTGGTGTTCCATACTCTCGTTTTCCATTTGAACGATATACGTTCATATGCTTCCATATTTACATATATATATATACAAGACCAAATCTCGCGCCTCGGAGATAAACGAGCATTCGAGCATAATTGCTTACAACCAGGTTGGCTTTGCAGCGTGTCCACTCGGCCGTGCATTAACTCGACGACAGCTCATCTCGAATATCACATCCTGCTGGAACTGTCCTATACCGTACAAATGAGTTTCAAATATTCGCTATTGCTACAAAAGCACAAATTTCACTTCTAAATTATAATTAGAAAATAATTATGTAATAATTGATTAATTAATTAATTAATTTATTTATTAATATTATAGTCTGAGCTCACAATGTTTTATGGCTTCGTTTTTTTGTTGGCAAAACTACGAGGCGAACTCCTCAGTGGAAAAAGTCGTATTAGTATATAGTGGAAACAGAAGAGAATGAAGCCATACGAAGGGGTAAAAGGGGTGAGTTGGAGTCTCTCGTCGGATCAGGAGCTATTATTAAGCTGGACGAGAGAGCCTTCATATATAGCCCATGATGGGTGTATTTTCTGGACGGTTTAAGGCCCAGTCTCGACTTCTCGACGTTGGCATTTATGTCGCAGTTCTATATCTCACCGTACGGTAACGCGCAGAGAAGTTTTATTCAACGTTTTGGCTCTGCGAGACTGCAGAGAGAAAGGAGAAATTCCTCGATGTTCCTCTGTATTTCTGTCCGTTCTCTTTTTGCATGGATATATGTATATATATATATATATATATATATATATATGTATATATACATATATATATCTATGTATGAATGAAGCCAGGATGTAGAAACGGCTAAAATAGGTAAGGCTCCATCGTCAGGAGTTTCGCATGAGGGATGAAAAATGAGGAAACAAGTATGAGGAAAACTCGTGGTCCGAGGGATGAGCAAAAATAAAAAAAGGGAGGTGGTTCTATATACTAGGGTGCATATGGAGGAATTATAGAAAAAAGAATTATTATCTGTGCCTCGAATTTTTCCAAAGTTCACTCATGTGTAATCTGTCCTATGCGTAGATATATAAAATGGCTTATTATTATTATTATTATTATTTTTATATGGCAACAAATCCCTATCTATATTATGTGTGTTCAGCTCCATAAAACTGAAGAGTTCTCTCACCCACTCGCCCAAACACCCACACGAAGATTTTGGGGTGGAAAATAAAGGGGTGAATAAAAATATATATGGGGCTCAATAATGGCAAAGTCAATGTGCAGACTACTCTTGTGTAACACGAATCGATTTGAATTTTTTTTTTTTTTTTTAATTGACATATATATATATATATACATCTGTATATAAATATACGAGAGTTTTCTGGGTTGTTCGAGTGTTGGTGCGTATGAAGGCGAGCGCACTAGTCGGAGTATAAGAGAGGGGGAGAAGGCATTGAAGAACTGATGCTTGTCCATTTTGCTTTCACGACAGGGGATGCGAATGAGAGGGAGAGAGAGTTGGTTAGTCGGAGAGAGTGGTAATCTGTCGGTCCGAATGAGAGAATAGCGACGGGGAAAGAATGAGGGAGGACGAAATAATTAGCAGGAGAATTTTCGAGAGTGGGTTCTGAGCAAATCCCTCTTCACGTCGGAAATGTTTTTCGCTCAGCATCTCTCTCTCTCTCTCTCTCTCTCTCCCCCTGTCTTTCTCGTATTTCTCTCTTTCTCTCTCTCTCTCTCGTATTTTTCTCTACTGTACATAAATAAGAATTCTCGGTTATGGTGAAATTTTTTTATGTAAAATAATATTTTGAATATTTTGAGATCATTATATATATTTATTATAATTGCGATAATTATACAAGAGTTGATTTATTTTATGGAAATTCGAATGGAATCTTTTTTGTGTCAACGATAAATTTTATGGGAAAAAAAATAAGGCTACAAATATGTTGTATAATTTTTTGAGCTGACTTTTTGTGTACATTAAATATAAAGTACATTATATACTCGTACTTGTGCAGCGACGAAAACTTTAATAACTCCGAGAAACGATCTACACACGAAGACAAAGCCTCATTCTTTCATTACCGCTATATCTCATTTTGTTTTGCTGATGTCCTTCCTTTTCGAGCCAGTAATGTTTCAATTTCTCGTATGGTTTTTGTCGTTCTCAAGGGAAAAGCTAGATGGAGCGGAGATGAAGGAAAAATGAGAGAGACATATGACGGAAAAGGTATATGAGCACATCTGGCTAAAAAGTATCTGAAGAGCGCCAGTAATGCACTCATCTGTGTGTCTGAGAAGATATATATATATATATCGCAAAACATTATTGTCGCTCCTTTCTTGCTCTCTAATACTCTCCTTTTTATCTCTCTCTCTCTCTCTCTCTGTCTCTCTCTGGCTCTCTCTCTCTCTCTCTCTCTCTTGATGTTGCCTCTGGATCTTTTTTCGACTCTAGCTCGTTGAACTGGGAAGAAAAAAAAAGTTCCTCGAGCCTTCCCACGTCGACAGTGGTATTAATTAATATGCACGAGTCATGAGAGACGAAGAGAGGGTGTGCGGTTTAGTATTTACTATATATAAAGCACATAAAGTGGCCTCGAGTGCCACTGAAAGTCAAACATCAAAGCGAAAGAGGCCAGTGAAATACTTAATCTCAATGTCTCCCTCCTCCCTTAACCTTTGATAAGGAACTTGTGTGTGATTTAATGGAGAATAAAATAATGAAGCTGCCGAAAGGGCAAGTACCAGAGTCATGAGGATCATTGAAAAAAATATTATACGAATGAGGAATTATTGTCATTGCCAATTATCTTATTGACAAATATTCGTGCTGCATATTATTTGAATAAATAAATCTTAAACTGAAAAAAAAAAAAAAAAAAAATGTACATTAAGAACAAGACGAAATTGATTGGAATTCAACAAAGTTTACTAAAATGCCAATTTAATTATAATGTTTGTACAATAAATTGAAAAAAAAAAAAACAAACATGACTCTCGAGTGCAGATAAAAAAAAATTATATTTTTGCAATTAATTAATAGATGATTAATTAATAATTAATTAATTCATTATCGTTACAAAAAAGAAAGGAACGTAAAAATTCTTTACTATCTATCGATATAGCGATCGAAGAAGTTTGGAAATTTCGGGTGTGATTATTCATAGCATCACTCGATGAGAGTACTCGGAGCCATTGTATAACGGGTGTTCTCATCAAACTATGTGGCCCATTCGATCGAACGAGAACGAACGTAGAGTACAGCAGTATCGTATTACACACACGCACACTCGCTCACACATTCACGTACACACACACACGCACATGTATAGTATATATAAGCCTAGCGTGGAAAATGCGTTGGGGATTGCACAAAATACACATTGTCGTTATACACACCATGACTTACTTATTAGACACAGCGATACGAGTCTCGTTTTTACAATTTTCGTTCACGATGATGGCTAACATCACGCCTCATCCTTTTTCCACTCTTTGAATATATATATATATATGTATATATGTTGGACGCGTTTCCATATAGACATACGTCGTTAACGTCCGGAAAGGCAATTTCCGCAATCGTACTTTATACGGTAGATCGTAGCTTTTTGTTTTTCCGGCCAATTCTGTGGCTTTTAAATGAATGAAAAAACAAAAATCCATAAAAAAAACTACAAAACAGAATGAACACAAAAAACGAATCTGTCCGAAACGCCATGCGTTCATAAAAATCCGGGTACACCGATGTACTGATTCGACGGTCGTTGGGTTGCTACCACTACGATGTATATACATATACCTATATATATATATATATATATATATATATACATACATATAGATGTTGGCAAATTTCGCAATCGGCTATCGGATCCATTATACGTCCTATCACATCCAGATTGATCAATTTAATCGACAGAGTGGGATACAGAGAGGGAGGGAGGGAGGACATTCAACCTTGTTACGTGATCGCGTCGATCACTCTAACGGGGCAACGCGTAATCCGTATTTTTGCGGTACTTGTTACGAAAATAATAATAATAATAATAATAATAATAATAATAATAATAACAATGAATGTTGGTATCCTCGCGTTGCTAGAATAACTTTGGCCATGTGGTACATTATTTAGTTCGATAGTATAACGCGAGATGGAGATTGTACCATCACGTGCGTTCCTTCCCTCCTGCCACCTTCCATAAGCGATGAGCCACATATGCGAAAGTTACTTCCGGTAAATTGTTATTACCCAATACGAACGATAAGCGATAGTGCATGCGTTTAGAATATATACATATATATTATGTTCCATGCCACGATCCTCTTTCTCTGCTTCCCTCACTGCAGGCTCCGCGTTCTTTTATACGTGGGTGATGACACATCAACCCTCTCATAGCGTGAAATTTTCTTCCTATATGGTATTATGAAGGGTGGATTTTAAACATTTTTTTTTTTCGTCTACCTCACAGCTGCAGGTTTTCACTTATTACTTACTAATAAATAAATTAATAAAAGATAAACTAAAAAAATTAATGACTAATAAAAAAAAGCTAATAAATAAAAACTTACTAATAAAATAATGTATTAGGATGTTTAAATAAACGCACTAAAATTCATTCGATATCTACAAAAAAATGGTTGTGAATTTTTTCATACCTAATAAAAGTTAAACTAAAAAAACTACTTACTAATAAAAAAAAGCTAATAAATAAAAACTTACTAATAAAATACTAATGTATTAGGATGTTTAAATAAACGCACTAAAAATATTAATTCATTCGATATCTACAAAAAAATGGTTGTGAATTTTTTCAAAGCTAATAAAAGTTAAACTAAAATAACTACTTACTAATAAAAAAAAGCTAATAAATAAAAATTTACTAATAAAATAATGTATTAGGACGTTTAAATAAACGCATTAAAATTATTAATTCATTCTATATTTACAAAAAAATGGTTGTGAATTTTTTCATACCTAATAAAAGTTAAACTAAAAAAACTACTTACTAATAAAAAAAAGCTAATAAATAAAAACTTACTAATAAAATAATGTATTAGGATGTTTAAATAAACGCACTAAAATTATTAATTCATTCTATATTTACAAAAAAATGGTTGTGAATTTTTTCAAAATTTAGTCTAATCACATTTATGATTAGCCACGGGGCCGACCCGATTTCAGCCAACTGTTCTTTTTGAATTTACATTCGACCATTCCTGACCAATCTTACTCGAATCTTGCTCATCTGTATTGGCTTTAGGCTTCCTCGTCAAAGAAAAGATGGCTTATTTTTTGAAAAGTAATTCGATAGTTATTGAAATTATGGGGTGCACGAAAGATTATATAATTCTCTGATCGTCTTGAATGGAACTTCCAAGTCCACGTGGTAATACATATGTGTACAAATGTACACATGTGTTGTTTGCATTACACAATATACGTACATAACTGACAATGAGAGTCCGTAACATACGTGGTGAGAATAGATTGTGGGGCACACACGGAAATGTCTTGGCGTTAACGTTAATGGTTATACACGTAACAGGGGACTTGCCCACGTGGTTGACTGTAATATTCTCATGGCAGGATTAACTATATATATATAGTTCTCCATCAACCACGTAATACTATATATATATATTTAACGAGAGATGCACACAACAGTAGCAGCCTCTCTCGATAAATGTTGTTGGAGTCTCGTAACGAATTCGGTCGGGGCACCATCCTTACGTATATCTATATACATATGTCCACTCGAGCACTCGGTTCGGCCACTAAGTGGGCCTATTCAGAAACGCGAAATTAGTCACCGTGCTTTTGGCCCTCGATGTGCCTGCAGGGACGTCGAAGTAGGTTCACCACGTATGTATGTGGTCCAGCACACATTCATGATTATACACAAGTATATATACCTAACAGTTTTGTCACTGCAAAGGTTTCGCCTTAAATGTATTCTATAAGCGATGTGTGCTAATGCATAAAGATGAGTATATATTATATATATATATATCTAATATATACATATAATTCGAGACCTAAATTCTTGTATATATAATTCGAGACCTAAATTCTTATATATATAATTCGAGACCTAAATTCTTATATATATAATTCGAGACTTAAATTCTTATATATATAATTCGAGACCTAAATTCTTATATATATAAATCGGGACCTAAATTCTTATATATATAAATCGGGACCTAAATTCTTATATATATAAATCGGGACCTAAATGCTTGTATGTATATACTATACATATAAGCATTTAGGGCTCGAGTGTGAGTTGAGTAGACACCAAGTGTCTAAATATTGCTCGTATGTGCTTTACACATGCGCACGTGTTGATTGAGTGAGTGTAAGTTGGTACCAGCATTCGCGAAACGACTGCATGTGAGCAAAAGAGCCACGTAACGTGTGTCGTTGAGTGGCCTCTCATCTCACTTTGGTACCACACAAAATGCTCTCACTCGACGTAACGAGGGATGGGCTAATGCGAGGCTAACTATTAAAATAATTTATACGATCTTATTGTCCGCTGAGAGCTTGGCAAGTGTACACTACCCTTCACCCGTCCACTCATCTCTCTGCTCTTCTTGCTATTTCTCTCGTTGACGAAAAAAAATCTCTGGGTTTATTCTGCTGCCTTTCCGGCGGTTGTAGAACTTTTTCAAATGACTTAAACATCATTCCACCTTGGCTTCTTTTTCACTTCTCTTTTGTTTTTTCATACATAAAATTTTCTTCTTTCTTTTGGGGTTGATTTTCATTTTTGGTGTTTTTATTTCTTCTCGTGCAGCTGTGAACTTTAACGTAATCTGTTTTTTAAGCTGGTAAATTAATTGCTTTTGGTTGTAAGGAGTAAAAGGGTAGAAGGAAGAATTACTTGGGACGGTGGTTGGACTCGTCCACAGTCACTATTTTGCTGTTTTGCAGCCGGTGTGAGCCATCAATTTTTTTTTAAGTGTCTCCAATTTCTCCTACTTGGCTTTCTCAACCTTATCGTTTTTTTTCTCTTCTTCCTTCCACGTGATTTTTCATGTTTTTTGTTTTGCTTTTCATGCAACTGACAAGTTCAACTTCATTCTTATCTTGGCTTACAAATTAATTGCTTTTACCTCTAATAAAGCAAAGAGGGATTTCTAGTCAAGAGATCGAGAGTCAATAAGTGAATGAATCATACGGATCACTGGTCCACAGCCACTCTCGCATCTCTTCCATCCAAGCATTCTCTGGTTCTGAGAATTTCGGAATCTATACTACATATATATTGGATACCTCGTACATACTAAAGTCTCGATAGAGATCACTTTGCGAGATCCATGAGCCAGGATTGAGGCTGCTTCGGGTCGCCACCGGTAATGAATCCTAATTGTGCTGCAGAAAGAGAGAGAGAGAAAGAGAGAGAGAGAGAGAGAGAGAGAGAGAGAGAGAGAGAGAGAGAGAGAGAGAGAGAGAGAGAGAGAGAGAGAGAGAGAGAGAGAGAGAGAGAGAGAGAGAGAGAGAGAGAGAGAGAGTGCAGTGGAAGAGAGGGAACAGCCAGAGTTACCCGGACTTTAGTGGTTCGAAGCTTCGAGTGGTAGGACTAGAGTGAAGGACATAACCACACTGGGATTGGATTAGCCGAAACGCAAAGGGACAAAAGAGGGATGAGTATATCTAGTCGTGGTCGAAAGGCAAGTTATGCGCCATCGGTTTCTTCACCCCCTCCAAACTACTTGAAGATTCATCCTGATCCTGTCAATGACACAATGGCGTGGACTGCACGCAGATTGAGATTTCTAATATTTCTCTGCGTTAATCAACCTCAAAACTCTCATGTTCATATGGTGCCTTTTCCGTTTTACATTATAATTAATGAGAAAATATCAGCTGCAAAAGTCTGTTCAGGCCATGAAGTATCTACTTACTCTCAATAATATTCAAACTTAAATTAAAAAAAATTATTCAATAGGTGAAAAAAATAGTAAATAATGAACTTGGCATTTTCATTGCGGTTTCTTTCTCTATGCTTGCTGTCCCCTCGATGATTACTGACGTTCTCGGATAATGACGCCAATGCTGGTATTTTGGACTAAGTAGATACGTATACGTATCGATCAGACAAAATCTCTCAAGCTGCCAGTCTGGGAACTTCATCGAAAGATCCTCTTGACAGAATTCTGGCTACATTCTGTCTACCGTCAACTTAATATATCAGCAAGGAGAGATATCTCCTCGAAGCAGTTTCGTCGTACTCCACTGACGAAACTATCAAGTCCCCTTCTGCTAGATACAGTCATCAAGGATCGATCTTTCTGATAATTTTGTTAAAAAAATTTCTCAGTATCCTTTTACTGAGAAATTTCAAAGAATTTTAAGAAATATAAAATTGTAGTAAACAAAGAAATTAATGAATAAATAAATAAATGGAATAAAATTCATTTTTACGATTATACTGAAATTTTATTTTCTCGTTCATTATGATTATTAGCATTCTAGTATGCTATAGTATCGGGGATGATAAATAGAAAGAATTGCTGGAACAGTCGAGACGCGGTATAATTTCAAGTTTCCTCGGTTTTTCAATCTCTCCTGCTCTCTTTCTCTCTCTCTCTCTCTCTCTCTCTCTCTCTCTCTATGTCTTTTATGCTGCGTCACTCTTGGTGTGCTGAATCTACCCAGGGAGGTCTGGCAGTGGTTCGAGACTAGGAGTACAATAATTAGAGGACGTAATTAGTGCCAATTAACGGAGTAGTGAGGCAGTTCTCGGGTACTCCTCTCCCCCTCTTAGCGTTTCGCTGCATCGCACACTATTTCTCCTCTCCTCCTCAGCCGACCGCTCTTCTCGCAAAGTTCACTCTTCCTTCTATCCAACTCATGGCCTCGTTTTCTCCCCATCAACCGCTAATAGGAGTTCTGTATATTCACACACATATATTCCAACCCTTTTGAGCATTCGGGCGTGTTATTATGCCTCGTACGTTCGACAAACTCGTGTGTGTGTGCGTGTGTGTGTGCTGATTTTACAAAGCAAGCGATGGCTCAAATTCCATATCGCGATTACTCACGAGAAAGAGAGAGAGAGAGAGAGAGAGAGAGAGAGAGAGAGAGAGAGAGAGAGAGAGAGAAAGAAAGAAAGAGAGAGAGAGAGAGAGAGAAAGAGAGCAATCGTCGGTAATGAAACGCGATTTCCGATTTCTCTGCGATACTGAAAATCAAGACAAAGACACATCGGTTAAGTGAGCACATACTTTGCCATCCACTGTACCTTCGGCTGATTATAAGGCGAGGTAGAAATGCCGATATCCGCTCTCTGTTTTGCTGTGGAAGTCGAGAATTATAGTGCAATTTAATTGATCCTTGAAAAACCTCGGCTTATTACGACCATTTATCAGTAAGAAATATTAACAGATATATCTTCCTGTCGTCGACGATTTTCATTTTAAATTAATCCGTTAATTCAAAATAGTTCCATCTCAATTTGTGTCGTAAAGGGGCGTAATTTTTCAAGGAAAATTGGGTCAAATTACGAACGTCGGGGGTAAAATTTAATATGCCAGAGAAATTGAATCGTACTCGTCTGACCAAGCGTGGGTCTTACTACTGGGCACTCTTTGTATTTGAGAGGTCGAAGGAAATTGGCTCTTCTCGCTTACTCGCGTCTATGGGAGATTCAACTCCGCAATGATCAAGTGATGGCCAAGGTGTTTTGAACTAAAAGGCTTGCAAATGAAGGATCTCAGGGCAACCGGAAGTTGCTGCGGATGGGCGACCTTCCGCAGTATCTTCGAACATTCCGATTTCTCGTCCTCTCTTCCTCTCTCTCTCTCTCTCGATCGCTCTCTCTTGTTTCTCGAGTGTTGAGTGGCCTCTCCAGTATCCAAAACACAATGGGCTACGTACTATTACTATACACAGACGCACCTCCTCACGTCCCAAGGCGGTAGAAGTCGTTCGGACCTCTCTTGGTATAATTTGTGCCAAAGCTGCGTTATAACGATAAATCAGACAAGTTTAGCAAATGCAATAGAGGGTGCACACGATATACGGCATGCCCCTCTCGCCGTCCGGACCAGCAGAGCATATAAAGTCTAGGATTATATATATATATATACACATATATATATATATATATATATATATAGGCACTTTGAACATGTATAGGACGACTCAAAGATTAAAAGGCGCAACCAAACGTAAAAATTCAACGCGTTTTTTTAAGATTTATTTCGTACGATCAAACTGTGATGAAATCTGAAAAATAAATGTCAAAAATGACCCAAGCAGCTCGAGACAAATATATATATACAGACGTCGGAATTCTTGTACAGGACTACTAAAAAGAAGGCAAAGGCCAAATTCGATGCATTTTTTTTAAGGTTTATCTTGGACTGGTAAATTGCAACAAATGTACAATGATTATTATAATTAATCTGAAAAAAAAATATCTGAGAAGTAAATGGCAAAATTTATCCAAGTGATTTCGTGTAATATCATACTAAAATTTGATTCATTTAGCTGCAACTTCTTTCGCATCATTTTTCTATAGATTTCAGTTTTTTGATTATTGAACGAACCGCTTTAATTCTGAAACACCCGCTATATCGACTAGCTAAACTGGAAGTGTGACCGAGAGAAGGGTCGAGATAGCGGGGTCGTCGGGCGATCCAGGATGAGAAACGATGGGAGGGTTATATAGTATCCCAAGTGCAAATTCCATGTGGGCATAATCTCATGCAGTTTCGCGCATCGTTACTGTTCTCTCTCTCTCTCTCTCTTTCTCTCTTGGCGCGCTAAATCGGAACTATTTAGTGTGCGATATCGGAGTAAGGGAAAACGTCGCCGTTGACCGAGAGAAACGAGAGAGAAGTGGTTTGGCACATGCGAGGGATGAGGAGAATCCGAGTTTGGAGTGTGTATAACGGAGAGAGAAAGGATATCGATGGAGAATTAGGATGAGAAAATGAGATGGTACAAGAGAATATAGCCGCAAACTCAAGAGAGGGGGCGAGAGGGGTGAAATAGTATAGTGAAAGGGGGATGAGAGCACAGTGCGGAGAGGACTATGGAGAGAACAGTGCAGAGGGAACTGGTCAGTGTGGTATGTGTTCAACTATTTCACCACGGCGTATCCTGTCTCGCTCTTTGCCTATTATATATATCCGCTCAGATAACTTATCTATTCGTAGCGAGTGGTATAATTTATCGAGGCACGCCAAATATCCCAGCTACCGGTTTATAGTTTAATAACGCTCAGCGACAGTGAGAGAGAGAGAGAGAGAGAAAGAGAGAGGGAGAGACAGGGAGAGGGAGAGGGAGAGGGAGAGGGAAAGGGAGAGAGGGAGAGAGAGAGGGAGAGGGAGAGAGGGGGAGAGAGAGGGAGAGGGAGAGAGAGCGAGAGAGAGGTAGAGAGAACATGGTGATCGTATATAGGGGTAATAATAAGGCTCCTTGACTAACGATCCTGCGAGACTGTGCAAAAATGTCATGCGGGATTTGTGGCTGCGAAACGGCCACGATATAACATATTGTAATATCATAGCTCGAACCTACAGAGTTTGCCATTCGAGGTACAATGAAGAGTTTTTAAAAAGTGATAAAAACCTTCGAAACAATTGAATTGTAACAACAATGAATTTGAGTCTTTTAACGACGAGTTAATCCCTCGCTTGCGTACGTACGTACAGTTGACAGCATGACATCAGTTAATGAGAAATGTGGAAAAACATGGACATGAAAAATGTGATCGTCGCCCATTCATCATCGATCCATGGAAAATCGTCACACGCCAGTCGCGAGACGGAGAGAGACAGAGAGAGAAAGAGAGAGAGAGCGAGAGATAGAGAGAGAGAGACTGATTGTTATTCAATACCACAGTGATAGAGCGGATAACCATAATTATAACGTGGATAATGGCGAGCCAAGAGAGGGGTGAGTGTGAATGCCGACAGTCGTGTTCATAGGAAGAGAGAGAGAGAGAGAGAGAGAGAGAGAGAGAGAGAGAGAGAGAGAGAGAGAGAGAGAGAGAGAGAGAGCGAGAGAGAGAGAGAGGGAGAGAGAGAGAGAGAGAGAGAGAGCCGCATACGAGGCTTTGTGACAAATAATACTGTTTCGTGAAAGCTCTCGCGAACACGGTATGAAACCAACCCTCACTCTGCGACACTCTAACGACGTCATTACAATTACAAACGCTCTGTGAGGATGCAGTGAGTTGGCCGACAGGAAGGGTGGGGAGGGGAGGGATAGAAACTCGTAAAACAGGTACACCTATAAGATCCAGACAAGCGATCCCAACGGAACTTGCTGCCTCTCTCAATCGCATTATTCCCTTTTCCTTCGTTTTGAAATATCGCCGAGAAACTATAACACATAAAGTCAAAGTTCCCAGAGCTTAACACACGTTTAATTTCTTCCCTATTTTCTAATCAAGTAAAATAAAAATATTACGCACTTGATTTATACGACAAATTAATTAATGACGATTTTATAACGTAAGTTTAAAGTTAAGTTTGTAAGTATCGTAAGATCGAAGCTTGAGATCGAAATTGCGTTCTAAAATTCGCGATTACATTTCTGAATGCCACTCGGACGGTTAGTATACTGTGCGAATTCCTATTCGTCCTGTCAAAATCGTTCATTGATCAATTGTCAGAGACGAGCTGTAAGAATGTCGAGTCACCTCATATGTCATATATCTCGATATTAAAAATACTTTCAGCTCTTTTCTAGTGCAATAACTAAATATTAAATTTTAGCTTTTTTTTGTATTCACTTGGAACTTTGATGGATATTTTATTTTTTAACAATACTTTTTCCCCATCTTTTTCATCCCCATCTCTGCACAAAAAAGATTTTCCAGAGTTCAGCAAAATCCTTAGCGGAAAATGCTCGATCTTATTTTACAAATGAATTCAATTTGCTCTCAGAAATATCTCAACTTATGCATAACAAATTCAGAATATATAGGTGTATATATATATATGTTTACACGTCGCAGTTAGGGAGTTGGACGTGAATGAACGGAAAGTTCGCCGACCGCGTGTTATATAAGGGTGAAAAAAAAAACAGTCTATAGGATTATTGTCGTGGAGGAGAGGGCGCAGCTTCGTCACTAGTGGAAGAAATACCAGCAAAGCAAGGCGAGGCACAGCCATGTCAATTTAGACATCATTAAATGGAAACAGAACGGAGCGTTTTTTCTCTCGGTCCCCAAGAGATCGTGTGTGTGTGTTGTGTGTGTTTGCGGGCCCGTTGAAAAATAGCCGAGCTCTTTTTAAATCGCGCGCTTCTCTGCATGAATTTTATAAGGGCCGCTGGGAAGTTTTCGCGGTAAGCCGTCATATATTATATATATCTACATCCGGATTTATCACTGTGCTGCTCGTCATTCATTGCGCCAAATGCTTCATCTCTTCACACGATTTTCAAATGATTCTAGAAAAAATGGAGCTATAATCACGACCCTTAGTCGGTTCACGACCAAATAATCTCTAATATAAATGCATAAACTCCACCACGATAAATTCGTCAAATGAGTCTGTCGAAATAAAAACATTTTGGTACAATTAACAAATGAATAGTTTTTTTTTAAATTTAATGAGCGTCCATTTGACACAATTAAAAAGTTTTGATTGACGAATGAATGAAAAAAAAAATCATCATCATCGAGTGTAAATAAATTGTAGCTTTATAAAATTTCAAAAGATTTCAGAAACATTCCCAATAAAAATAATTTATCTGAAGAAAAAATCTTTGAACTTATTTTTTCCGTCGTTCATTTATATCTAGAGGGCACATTTGCGTGATTCTCCTTCTGCTGAGATTCGTTGCAGAGTAGACGGGAGTGACGACGAGTTTTGAAAGCTCGTGTCTCGACAATGTCGTCTCGCTTATATGAAAGACATAGAGCTTGGATATAGGATAAAGTGGGGGGAATATGGACCAGATCATTAAAATGGGCCAGGGCTTTTCCATACAAACGCCTCACGTGAAAAACATAAATCGTGCCTCGTTTTTAAATGCTGACGACAATTAAAAAGGGCACGTAACGAAACCTTGCCCTTTTCGTCACGATGTAATCAGTAAAATATGAGCAGACTCAGATTATCCATATTGACGATCGAAAAAATATTGAAAAAGCACGATAAAGTGAACGACAAGAAAATAAATTTCGCAAAAATTTCTAATATCATTTCAATGCGATGACTTTGTTGAAAAAATTTTGCACTGTTAAATCTGATTTGGATTCCGATGGTGCATGTTATAGGCAGAAATATCTCGGTGGTTCATATTGCCCCACCTTAGCCTACAAAGTCGTATATAGTAACGGGTAATAGTGGGAGTACCCAGTGGTGGTAGTAACCGTTAATGGAGATCGTTTGCAACTGTTTAATTTGACTCGGCTGGTCTGCAGAGTTCGCGCGCGCGAGCAAGCGATTCTCCCAGTTTCTCCCTCAACGGTTTTCCTGGGCTCTCTCATTATCTCGTATTCTCTCTGTCTCACCGCCTCTCTCTACTACCCCTCCCCCCTCCCGCCCTCCCAGGCCCCTCACTAACGCCCTCTTTCAACGTGAAAATCTAACACAGCGGACGCGCGACCCCGTTTCCATCTCCCCCGTCAGTTAGAGTTTTGCGACCCCTCCTCATCCCTATCTCTCTCTCTCTCTCTCTTTCTCGCTCAGTAATACTTGCCCCTTTTACTATTCGCTCGCAGCATCCCTCTCGTCTACAAAGCCTCCAAACTCACCCGCTTCGTCTCTTCTTCCGCCCCCCCCACACCCCCCCCCCTCTCTCTCTCTCTCTCTCTCTTTCACTCTGACTCGGTTCCTCCTCAATCGAAACGTTAACAAGTACAACTCATTATAAGTTGACGTAACTGCGGACTGTCTCCAATTAAGCAAGATCGCAAGATATTATTCCAATATTATTTCATTCCCCTCGGGCATGTAATATACGTATGTATAGTGTGTGAGTGTGTGCTCGCGATATGGCTCGTTGAATATATATATATATATATGTGTGTGTATTGTATGTATAAAATATAAGCGAGAAATACGAGGTGTGTCCAGTGAGATGTGATTATATCTTGTTAAGCCATGATAAATTGTATATGAATTTTTAATTGGCCTCATTAGCTTGTTTTTCTGATCATCATCATCACCTCCAATTTATAAAAACACCGATCAACTAATTAACAAATAAATAAATAATCGATTTTATTATATAGATATGAATTTATTGTCAATAGTGTGTATAGACTTTATGCATGGTCACGTGTACAAAAAGCTCATCGATATCAAGGATAAAAAGACACTGCGCAGCCTGTTGAATAATTGTAAAGGATCGCCAACGTCAATTTTACCTTTTGCCTTAACTCTCCTCTGTTCACTCCTCTGTTCACATACAAGTGGATTTCCATCTCCCTTTCGTGTGTCCACCAATTAAATATACAATTGAACGTTTCAAACCACTCGCGATCTCGAGTCTCCTTCGCTCCCACTATCAGCCCGTATATATATATATATATATATATATATATACGTATATATATATATATATATATATATATATATATACGTATATATATATATATATATATATATATATATATATATATATATATATATATATATATATATATATATATATATATATATATATATATATATATATATACGGGCTGATAGTGGGAGCGAAGGAGACTCGAGATCGCGAGTGGTTTGAAACGTTCAATTGTATATATATATATATATATATATATTGTATATATATATATATATATATATATATTGTATATATATATTGTATATATATATTGTATATATATATATATATTGTATGTATATATATATTGTATATATATATATATATATATATATATATATATATATATATATATATATATATATGGGAGCAGGAAATGGTTGACCAGTTGCGGAAACATTTTGACCTAATGGGCCCAGAGAACTCCTCGGGACTTTGTTGCCATGTACGTGTGATGGGATTATATGCGTGTGTTGCTTCGACCAATGGTTTGTCCGCAACTTCAAAGAAAGATCGGCAGAGTAACGCGAGTGAGCGACATACCTACATGGACTGAGTGCCTCCTCTGTCCTTTTGCAAGGACGATCGGGCGAGTATGAACCTAGAGCTAGATCGGGGTGCTGACCCACAACGTTCATATGTGTACGAAAAGTGAATACAGCTCAGTGAAAAAGAGAGAGAGAGAGAGAGAGAGAGAGAGAGAGAGAGAGAGAGACGGAGTTAAACGAAAACGATAGGGTGAACCATCCGATTCTCTCGACAGAAACGACGAAGAGACCCAGCAGAGTCCGCGTATCAACGAACCTCCACAATGCATAATTAAGGACGACGACCCCTTTAATCCCGTCGTCGTGTTTGCGTTTTCTCGTTCGATCGGCCAGTTCTCTCTTTCTCTCTCTCTCTCTATACGCCAACGATATAGCTCCTCTCTTCCTCTTTCCAAGTTAACCTACGGACATATCCCTCCTTCTATGCGCTGGACCTTTGACCGTCCAACGAACGGAATTACTGCCGTTCCCCGAGCGAATGTCTGTATAGACAGATATATGTATATCTATACAGCTCGTACATGAGCGTTGCAGAACGTTCTCTGCGCCAATTCGTCCACGATCGACGGAAGCCGATCGTTTCGCCTTCGACACGAATGGGGCTGGATATACGACATTTCCGATCCTAGTGGTCTCGAAGCTCTGCTCTCTGTCTGTTTCTCCCTCTCTCTCTCTCTCTCTTTCCCTGGCTCACCATTACCAGCGAATAGAAACGACGGGAGGAGGTGCAGAAGCGAAAGCAATTGAGTATGAAGAGTTAGGAGCAGGCAGGAGGAGGGGAAGGACACACGAAAGCCAAACATCACTCTATTTTCTCTGTCAAATGATCACCATCTGAACGGACCATTGAAAATAAATTTCTAGCAATTTAGTTATATCATTATCCTAGAAAAATCTATTGTCAAAAATAAGTGAGGTCAAACTATTTTTTACTCGTCGATTGAGAGAGAGAGAGAGAGAGTAAAGGCAACATTTAATAATAATAGTATTCTATGGGGCTGGAAATTGATAAGGAATTTGGATTGATCAGCTGGTAAGTGTCATTAAGCCAGCTGGTAAGTGTCACTAAGCTGGCTCATAATTTTTTTCGACGTTAAATCCTGAAGATGAGAGACTCGTGGATTTCCAACTTGCTGCAGTTCTATGTGTAGAGTTAGAGAGCCAAGACGTGTTCCTATAAGTTAATCAGCGTAATCGAATAATTGTATAGTTTTCATCTCGACTTTGGGTGGCCTTCTGCGGGTCAGTTGCCCAAAAAATTTATCATGGATAAACGTGTATTTGTATATTAGAATTATCCATGTTCATTCTCACTGATATCCCTCTTTTTATCTCTCTTTCTCACTCCTCCCTCAGACTATGTCCTGTTTTCATTATGTCCGTAGAATCCTTTAGATTCACCTCGATATGACCTCACTCTTTCTCCTCTCATTCCAACCCTTGTCTTACCACACCGAAACTCTTAACGATATTAGTTAAAACGCGTATCAATAATTGAATCTAAATTGAATTACATTTTAATCTTTTGGAGAAATCTTTTCATACAAAAACCGTTTTACACTATCCTATTATCCGTGGATGCTGTTGCAAAGCTCTCTTGGGCTTTCTCCCTTTTTCTCCATTGCCCCTCCGACTCCCTTTTGTACTGGTTCGGCGCTCGTCGGTGTGTCGCGAAAACGATGTCGACAATCGAGTACACCTTTGAGTCTTGTGTGATTTTTCGTTTCTGTATGAAAAAATAATCGGAATGGAAGAGACTTGAGAGGCAAATTCGTTATAGCTTTTTATACATACATGTATATTTTATTAATTCATTTTTATTATTTATTATTTTTGATAATTTACGGCATATCATAATTATGATCAAAGTCTCATCAAAGTCTCTGAATTCCATTTTATTTTCATTTAATTCACGAGGTCACTACCAGTAATCAAGTTATCTTTTGTATTTCTGTAGTTTTGGGTTTTGCATTGCAGCGCCTTCTTGCGGTATCGAAGCTCATAAAAATTATATAATAATTTGGAACTGACGGAGTTCCTTCAAATTAAATTTCCTAGCGGCAAGTTCTTGAACTAGTTGGAGGCAGCCATTTTTGTTCCAGAGAGGTTAAGCTCATTGATAGTTTGATTTTCCTCGTATTTTCAGTGTCTCCCCATCAAATCGATCTTAAAGTTTCCCTCTACCTTCAGCCCCGTACCTTTACTCGCGTGTAAGCCTCTCGGTGCTATGACGTGACTTTGTATCTTAGTTTTTTCAATACAGAATAGATCAATCAATTTATCAAGAGACACAGACTCCGTTTGTTTGCATTCTCTTTTGATACACTTCATCTTGATTTAATTATAAGCCAGTGGGGGATCGATGAACGTTGGAAAAGCGATGAGTGAGCTCGATAATACACAAACAGACACACACACACAAACGATACATTCTGTCCAGTGTACATCCTAGTACGTTCTCCTCGACCATCCATACACAGAAGAGAGAGAGAGAGAGAGAGAGAGAGAGAGAGAGAGAGTCTGTGCTTGTGTAAGTGGCCAAAGCTGCCTGTGTATGACGCATCAACAGAGAAAACCAACACACAAATACGTATACACGAGCGGAGGGCGAGGACTAATGAAATATGGGAAAGCTTTTAGCTTTTAGCGAACGTCTGATATATCCGGAATATTCGCCCCGTTTGGCACGTGGCCTTCCTCCATATATACATGTATATACATATACATATATACATATATATATATATATATATATATATATATACATATAGATACACATATACGTGAGGTTAATTGATGCATCGTGCGTCGCTAATCATGATAAACAATAAATAGATTCGCCATGTAGGGAAAAAAAAGAGAGAAGCAGCAGGAGCAGCAGTGAAAAAGCATGAAGCACTCTCTCATTGCAGAGTTACTGTGTGTGTGTGTTGGTGGTGATGGTGAATAAAATATATATATATATATACGCTCTATTGGCTCTATGGAGCATCGACTGAAACGAGAGAGGGAGAGAGTCTCTCCGCACTATCATACATCGAGGCCATTATACATGTGTATTCTCTATACACATGTATCATCCCTTTCTCGACATCATCCGGGCCCGTCCCATCTGGGAGAGTGGTTTTTAAAACTCGACGAGTACTCATTCGACTATGAGCCCTCGAAAATTCAATTCGACCTTTCGGACATTGCCTTTTGCGAACGCGGTTTTTTTTTTCCTCGCTATAACAATTTTATCGTAGGCCAAACATGAAAATTTTCACGGCTTAAGTATGTGCTGTGCTGTGCTGTGTGTGTGCGTGTGTGTGCATCGCAACACGATCAAAAGACAATTAAAGTAATCGTGGGATCGAATGATGACGAATAAATTGAATTTATTAACAGTCGAAAGAGAAAACTTACGCTATAGAAACTTCGTGAGAGGGCGTTTTGGTTATGTGGAGGGAGAGGGTATATGATAAATTGTTGGGGGAAACAGTTCAATCGAGCCTGAATCGTCTTTATCCGTACGTAAATATATATGTGTTAGTATAGCTTCAAGTTTGGAGCTCTCGAGCGTTACTTTTACACGATCGTACTTTTATAGGAGGATTCAGTTTGAACGATATTGAGAGAAAGAGAGATAGTTGCTTAAGTATTCCTAAGTAAATCCTCGGGTTTCTCGTCCAACCCTGGAGCTCTTTTGAAACCCTTTCCTGGCACGCTCACGTCAGCTCGCCTCCTTTTCCCCTTGCTGGCCACCCACCCTTTCTGTCTGTTCGTCTATCTTTCTCTCTCTCTCTCTCTCCCTCTCTTTCTCTCTTTTTCTCTCTCTCTCGCTCTCTCTAAACTCCCGTGCTACTCCATAATACGCTATATGTACATATACAGTACACCAGTCGTCAGTTCGCTCTCCCCCAAGTGCATCGAGTGCATTACCGTGTTCGAAACTTGGCCTCCCTCTCCTCCTTTTCACCTCCTCCTCTGCGCTTCGCCACCACCCTACTGAAAGCCTGTGCGGATTTACGTATATACATATATATATATATATATATATATATATATATATATATATATATAATAGTGTCCCTTTCACACGTTCACTCACTATATATATAATACATGATATGCACACGCATACACTCTGCATATATCCATTCTAACGTCACAAAGACCACCCCCTCTCAGTACTGGCCAACTCTCCAATATAACGCAGACTTTTACGCTAGTATTTACACATACACATATATATATATATGTATATATATGTTATCTCGACGTGAAACTTTCAGGTGCACGCAGGTGAAATAATTAATGAGTTACGTTACTATTTATAGTGTATACTTTGCCTGGTGTAATATGTTATATATATATATATATATATATATATATATCGAGTTCTCGTGACATACATTAATCAACGTTATCTCTGAAATCATTTCTGATAAATTATTCCATCACTTGATGTGTACATAACGGCCAGCCTATGTGAAAAATGTCAAAGTACAAGATCGATATGCCAGATCTGTTGTGCACTATAGCATGATGGTATATGTGACCAAGTATGCGGGGCGACGTTTCCATGGTTTCCCTCAGTTACATTTTACGATCATTTGTCTCTATAGGCTGCAAACTACCTGTGAAACTTTTGTCTCGTTCACGTACTTCAAGCTCATTGTGCATTTTTTTCTCGCACACATCTATGAAAATCTGAAAGTATTGCGAGGTGGCTGAGCTTATATAAAACCACTCGGATAATTTTTATCGTTTATACTCGGATATGAGGGTGAGAGAGAGAGAGAGAGAGAGAGAGAGATTTAAAGCAAAAATCGATTGAACGTTTTCGCTTCTGGCAAACGTTCTCGTTGAGCCGTCTGACGGTTGAAATGAGGTATCGAAAAGCTGCTGGAAGGTTTCATATACTATATAGACGAGGTTAAAGTAAGATCGGTAAGTGAGTCACCGCCGAACGAGAGGACGACAAGGAGGGCTTTTTTTCTATCAGGCTATATATATATATATATATATATATATATATATATGCACAATCGACAGCCCAAAGTGAAAAAGGCGTATCGAATGTGTATAAGGATAGTTCATATGCCTTTGTGCATATAGATACTGTGTGCTCGTGCGAAGAATTGGTCGCGTGTTTCTCTTCGTAGAATAAAACAGAGGGCCAAGGTAGATGTCTATACTTATCGGCACTCAATTATTCATTGGTGTTTCATCGTACTCGTTGAGACACGAGAAGCTTTCTCTCTCTCTCTCTCTCTCTCTCTTCTCTCTCTCTCTCTCTGAGTCTCTCTCTATCTGTCTCTCGTCCACGCCATACTTAGTGCCTATATCGACGGTGACCGTCGAGCTCATCTAAAGCCCCTTTCCTCCCTTTGTCTCTGTACTCACTCCCTTCGACCTTCCATACTTTCCTAGCCCTCCTCACAGGGTGAACCTCAAGCGCCTCCTCGCACGAACTCTCCGAAGCGGTAATAAAGAGCCAATTATTCGAATTATACACCGGGCTATATGCGGTAGTAAAAGTATATATACATATTTGAGGTATATGAGAGAGATGGTAAGCACGCAAGGGCCATACAGAGCCCTAATAACCAATTCTTTGTCGTTTTCCTTTCTCTCTTTTTCTCGGTCTCGCTCTCTCTCTCTCTCTCTCTCTCCCTCTCGCTCTTTTCTTTTCAGTATTTCGACGTCCAGACGACAGAAATAGTTAGTTTGGAAATAAGTTCGCTATAATAGGCCGATAACGACCAACGCAAAGGATATATATATATATATATATATATATATATATATATATATATGTATGTATGTATGTGAAGTAGTCATTACAAGTTGTATGGTAAAATTTATGGAAAAAACAAGGTCGAAGAGGGTTACATGGATATACATTTATCCTCCATCAATGATCAATGATGACGAGTGTAGTGGCTGCATTTTTTTTTTATTGCCTAAGACATGAGTAAATTTTTTTTCAATTTTTTCATTCAAGGTTTTTTGTTCGAAGAGACTAATAACTTACACGAGTTTGTCGATAAAGAGAGGTATTTTATTGAAGTAATGTATATTATAGTTAGATTTTGATATCGCATATAGATCGAGGAAAAAAGAAGAAACTGAAGCTGGAGGATGCCTGGCGTATGTATAACTCAGCCATGGTCAAGTGAGGAAAGCGTGTGGTCAGCCACGATAATGCATTCCACCGCAGCGAGACGACCTCTAGCACTGTCTACTTTTAATTCCATATACCCTCTCGTTCGTTTTCTTTTTTTTTTTTTAATTCTTTTTTTATCACCCTATACAGCAGAATAAATTTTCGGCTCTCCGTTGCCACCCCCCACTTTGCGTTGTTTCTCTCGAATTAACGGTATGTATATATAGATATATACATGTATGTATATGGCACAGCCATCCAGCCATGTTCTCCAGTTATATCTCATGTTCACGTATATAGTGCAACAGAGAGCGAGCGAGAGAGAGAGAGAGAGAGAGAGAGAGAGAGAGAGAGAGAGAGAGAGAGAGAGAGAGAGAGAGAGAGAGAGAGAGAGAGACTCCCTAGAACCGAGAGTCGTTAGATTTATACCTGCCTCCCGACCAACGTCGAGACTTTTTTCGCGAGTTCTCTACCCCCTCCCCCCTCCCCCCGTACCGCTCTTTGCCCTGTCCTACGACCTCAAAAGAATTTAATGAAAATACCGGTCACCAACGCAACGAGATTCGTATATATACAAAGTCACACTTTGAGGCAGTAAAAGGCTCAAACATATTAACGAACTGGTAACATATAAAGCTATTTTATTGAGAGCGAGACCTTAAGATTTTCTTATCTATTCAGTATATGGCTGAAAAAAATATTTTGGGCAAAAAGAAACGATTATCGAAGAATTTACGTGTATTCATTCGTTCATCAATGATGATGAGTATCGCCCTTGAAATCGTGGTCTGACTATTCCTTTCCTTCTCCACTTCTCTTTCCCCTTTCCACGCTTTTTTCTCTGTCTTTCTCTCCATCTCAACGTGGCGCGTTCCTCGTTAAGGGTGTTAGCCCTCTCGCGGCTCCTCCGCCGTTTGTTCTCTGATTCGTGAGCGAGAGTCCCTAGTTAACAGTCGCGAGTCTCTACACTCTCTCTCACTCCCTCTCTCTCTCTCTCTCTCTTTCTCTCTTTCTGTCTGTCTGTCTGTCTCTCTCTCTCTCCCTCTCTCTCTCTCTCTCTGCGCATATATACGGTATGCTCGGTGCCTCGTTCGAAACGGGTAGAAGGACGCAGTATGGACTGAAGAAGAGAGGAGGAGGAGGAAGGGCGTGCGGGGCTGCAAGTCGAGCCAAGGTAAGGAATGGACGAATGGTGGCTGTGGGGGCCAATTAGGGGCTGCTAACCCCTCGACACCCCCGTTACCCAAGTCCCGGCCACCCGCGTACCCGCAGTGTAGATTGGATTGGTTTAGATTGGTGCTCCCAATGGCGTCGCAAAACGTGGACGAGAAATTTACACGATCGATCTTTCACGAAAAAAAAAAAACCTCTAAATCGTCACATAAACAAATAATACTGAAAGAGTTATCACGAAATTTCAAATATTCTCATCATTCACGTATTAAATTATTTCATCCTGATGCGAAAAAAAAAAGATTCCCTTAAATTCATTTTTCTAAAATGGAAATGAAAATTTACAAAATTGAGCTGGTAGGAAATTGCTGGCAATTTCTATAGAAGTATGGGAGGAATTAATGAAAGATGTGACGATCCTTCTGCTGGTACTCGTGGCTTGAAATAAAAGATCGAGGTCCTTCGTTGGTTACGCCAATGCTGCCCCCATCAGCCGGGCGGCTCGTTAGTGACGGATTAGCGATGTACGTGTGCCTCCTCCACCTCCAATTGCACCCTCTGTGTACTCAGACCCTGATCTCCCCGAGTCACTCCAACTTCTCCTTCTCTCTCTCTCTCCCTCCCTCTCTCTCTCTCTCTCTCTCCCTCCCTCCCTCCCTCTCTCTCTCTCTCTCTCTCTCTCTCTCTCTCTCTCTCTCTCTCTCTCTCTCTCTCTCTCTCTTCCTTCTGCGACAGTGCCACACGTCATGGAAGCGAGGGACGAGAGAGGGAGAGAGAAGAAAGCGCAAGAATTCCAGCACTGCTGCCACAAATTCTCCCCTCTATATCGAGCTCTATATCAACCCCCGTACATATGTATATGTATGTGTGTGTGTGTGTGCACGCGCGTACGTGTGTGTGTAAATATACGATGGGAACTATCGAGCTATAACATAAAAACATTCGTCGTGCTTTCTCTTTCACTTTTCATCCCTTATTTATTAATCTACTAGAAGGAAAGAGCTTTTTACGCTCGTTGAATGACCACAG
Source organism: Dyspetes luteomarginatus (assembly GCA_963669185.1). Classification (NCBI taxonomy): domain Eukaryota; kingdom Metazoa; phylum Arthropoda; class Insecta; order Hymenoptera; family Ichneumonidae; genus Dyspetes; species Dyspetes luteomarginatus. The sequence continues at coordinate 16,600,389 of OY769908.1, read as the reverse complement.
AACAGCCACATAGTTTGCAGGACGTATTAATGGGATAAAAACAATCGGATGGCAAAGTAGAAATGTTGGAGTGATCGATTAATTCATAAAACATCTGAGATGAAAATTTGGTCGATTCTGATTTGAATGTTTTTGTAGACTTAAAAATTCGATGTTGAAATGAATTCCGTAAGACCAAATTACACCCCCAAAGATGGTTAGAAAAGTAGTCAATTGAGGGAAGAGTTTGGCAACTGTTAAAAAATATTTTGATATGCCAAAATAAATAGTCAGTTGTTATTACGAAAATTTAGTTAAGCCAAATAACAATTAATTGGGTCAAATAAAAAACGATAATATCTAGTAATAGTTGACAAATCTTATTTGGCTCGACTAAAGCTTGGAAAGAATAAACAAATATTTATTTTACGATATTGAACAAAATATTTTTTTAAATAATGAAAGTATAATTTACCATCAGGGACTTCTCCTGCCTGAGACTTTGTGAAAAGAATTACGAAAAATCGAAACAAAATTTTCCTTTACCGAAATTCCACCAGCATGACTTTTGCAATTGGCAATGGGATGCAATACAGGTCCAGGTATGGTCAGAAGACCGTATAGAGCATGCCCTAAACCAATATCCGTCGAGCCCAATATCATTCAATCCTTTACATCCGAGAACGCGAGAAGCCACGTCCAAATTCGGCAATAAAACCCTTCTATTGGCTCTTTTTCTCTTTCTCTCTCGCATGGGGGAGGGGGTGGTCGGTCAAGCTAACTACAACCAAGCCAAACTCAATTTCCCTTCCTCCCACATCCCATCAACGATCGATTCTCACCAATTATTAGTTGCCTAACTGGTGGCCCGATTGGAAGAATAGAGTTTTTGATAGAAATGTGGCCTCTGTGAGAAATTAAACCCCGGGCCTTCTCCCTCTCTCTCTTTATATGTGTGTGTGCTCGTTGCAGCCGGGACTGGCGTCATATTTTTCGTAGTCAGGACATTTTTGTTTTTCACCCTCCACCACCCCTTACCGGATCCTCACCAAATATACCGAGAGAATTCTCTCTCGCTCTCCCTCTCTTTCTCTCTCCTCTCCTAGCCTGAAACAAGAGACTCTCGTGCCATTTTTCGAAGCGTGCTGGTCGCCCGTATATATCCATACGATCGTAACAATGATCCGAACAGGGAGAATTTTTTGTGTAGATTTCAAAAAAACAAATACGCCCCCGCCGAACTCTAACACAGGATTGGTACACTAACATTTTTTTTTTATACGTTTGATTGTTGTACTCGATGCATATCGGATTGCCAGAGAATGACAATTCGACGAGTTTTCAAAAAAAAAAAAAAGAATTGTCTAACTCCTCGCGTGTGGCCGCATTCGACGAGACACAGTGGTGAAAAAAAAAGCTTCTGTGGGGAAACAAAAAGATTAACGAAAAAGTATCACCCCACAATGAGTGTTGGGGCACGTTTTTGTAACTATAACGCAGAAGAGGAAAAAGGAAAAAAAAAATAGGACGCAGTGACATGGAGGCAACTGTACATATGTACATACAGTTCTCGTATTGACTATTGATATAAATTTACTTATATTTATTTTAATCCAAAGTCCACAAGTGGTAAGAGCGAAGGGCATGAATAGTCCATGTTAATGACAATTTTAACAAAAAACAAATGAAAAATATTTGATTATAGATAAATTGGAATAATTGTCGTCCTGCAACGATTATCAATATTGTTTTGCAAAACGATACAAATTAGTAAAGATTAAATTTTCGCATTAGCAAGTCCTTAAAATCATTCACCAAATTATTTTAAGGGCTTTCTAATTCGAAAATCTCATCTTTAAAAATTTGTGCATTTAATCCTTCAGATACTTCCATGAATCCTCAATTATTTTCTTCATCTCAATGGTCCGCAATACTCGAAGAAAAAAATAAATAAAATAAACATAACAATAAACTCATCACTTACATCATCCCCATCATGTACATGTACTTATATCGATAGCACTTGATGTTGAAAGTAAAAAAAAAAAAAAAACATCATTATCTCAATTATATTTCGAGTAGGACCTCACGAGAGTCCTTGTGCGAACGCTCGCGCACGAGAATATAAATAATACTATAATGATAACGAGACGAGAAAATAAAAAAGAAAAATATGAAAACGAGAGAAAAAGGGAAAGCAACGAAGGTGGACCCACGAATTGAGATTGGGGATCGTGTAGAGATGGGCGGGGAGAGGGTTGACGGAAAATATTCGTGGGGTTGGTGGTGTACCAACGAGTCTATGTAGACAAACGAGAGAGTATGAGAGAGAGAGAGAGAGAGAGAGAGAGGATCAACTAGAGGATGAGAATGAGGGGTGGCGGCACGAGAGGTAACGGAGGGAGTTACGGCTTTGCTCACACAGGCTCTAATGAGGACTCAGTCTCCCCCTGAGGGCTACCGATAACGAAGGCCGCCTGCTCACCCCTCTAGAACTCTCCCTCTCTCTCTTTCTCTCTCTCTCTCTCTCTCTCTCTTACGTTCTCTCCCTTGTCCTTCTTACACAGTGGGGGCGCGAGGGTACAAACTCATGCTTTCATCTCCCTCGACCACCTCCACGTTTTCTCTCTTACTCTCACTACCCCTCGTCCCACTTTGCTTTTCCTCGTACCAATCACAAGAAAATTATTACCATCGACCGTAGCTCTCTTCTTCCGCATACTCCTCGTTAAACACACGCATACATTATCATTACTATTATTATTATTATTACTAAATTTACACGTATATGCTTAGATATGGATATACAAAATCACCATTATTCTCGTTACAGGTCGTCTCTGATCGTTTTGCGAATGCAGAAAGTCGACGTGTGCGCTTGAGAGTGACACAGAGATTAGTTCTGCGTGTATCAATTTTGCGAGAGGGCTCAATATAATTTATATTTATATACGCCTGTATATATATGTAAATATATATAATATGAACATATATATATATAGGCAGTGCGCCCCATTACGAGGGGCGCTAATGGCCGTCCGTTTACGTTTCACCGCGAAACGAGCTCTCGGAAACGATCCCCGGCATGGTATTACCACGTATACCTCGCTATATATATTTGTATAAAATATATACACTGAGTATCATCATCGCTATGGTCGTACTGCAGCAAAAGCTTTACTACTGATTTCTTATGTTTTGTTCTCTTTCGTTAAAAAGAGCTTCCATTTTTTTTTCAATTCAGCTCGCGCATATAAAATGCCAACACATATGCATATATTCAAATGATTTCTATCACTCGCCTGTGCTATATATGTGGATAAAAAAATATATATATACACATATTTATATAAAAATTTCAGTTTCCCTAACAAGATCTGCGACGATGTTTTTTTTTTATTTTTTCACACCGAATCCATTCGATTTTAATACACCGGAATCGAGTTAAACGCAGAGTTCTCATTTCAATCGCATATACAATTTGCTCAGTACTGCGTGATAAATTTTATTCAATTTGTTATTGTTTTTGTTTTTTTTTTTTCGGCATATTCGCGTAATTTTTCGACGTACATCACGATGCCGTCGTTAGTTTGAGGAGTTGTGGGGAGCTTAACTTAACCCTACGAAGTGCATGCCCTTAAGGAATTAGCATGTGCGTAATGAGAAGTCAAGGGACAAGCTCTGCAAAGCTCTTGACTTTGTGTACCCTTCCTATGCGTGCTGGAAGAAAACCAAGAGAGAAAGAGAGAGAGAGAGAGAGAGAGAGAGAGAGAGAGAGAGAGAGAGAGAGCGTCCTGAAGGACGAAGGAACGAGGGCTCGAAACGCAGAGGGCCGTATAATCACCTCCTTGCAGTATAAAGTGTACACTCGTGCCCATATCCATGCCCGGATCCAGTTATACATATATACGCATGTGAAAAAACCCTCGAGTGTCCTCTACCTCGCTATTTCTTCCCCACGTGCATCAGCGAGCCCTCTTCCTATTTTTTTACTCCATCCACCTACGAGCTCTCTCACTTCCAATTAGAAGATCCCTCTCATATAGACATATACAAAAACGTATATATATATATATATGTATTTTTGCAACGCACATCAACCGGTAAATCTGTTTGTCTTTCCTCTCGTTATTCGTTATAGTCACGCTCGTCGTCTTTCGGAGCACTTTCATTGAGACTACCTTGCCTTATAACGAGTCCTTTAATACCCAGGAGGTAAAAAAAAGCTTGAAAAAGTCAAGGGTAGAATATCGTCCTTCTTGTTATTTGTCGTACGATATGAAGGACAAGCAACAAGAGTCAACATTTAGCATGAAGAAAGATTCACCATTTTATTCAGTTTTTCGGGCTTTCTACCAACCCTTTTATCCAGTTTCATCGATTCTCCGCCATTTTTTTTTCCCGGGGAAAACGATATTTTCTCCGAAAACCATGGAGTTTTTTTTTTTTTTTTTTTCGTGACTGGCATTACCCGGTTTTTCTGGAAAACCTCAACGTACACGAGTCTAGTAAAGAGAGAAAAGTGTCGATATACGTGGCGTTGGTACACACGTTGTCGCCCTCTAATCCGTGCTAACAGCAGACAAATTGAAAGCATTCTCACCCACAAAGGCGCTTTCATCTCATCTCTCTTTTTCGCTTTTGCCCTCTCTCTCTCTCCC
>OY769908.1:16566720-16595549 GCA_963669185.1 Dyspetes luteomarginatus | reverse complement strand
GTGCTGGACTGTGCTATTAAGCGCACGCCACACGACAATACGAAAAACATTATGAGGAGAGAAAAGAAAAAGAGGGCCGAGGGTACGGTGGAGGGGTGAATAGCTAGTCAGGGTTGGGGGGAGGGGGGAGAGAAATACATCTGAATCGAAATCGAGTCACAGAGTGACCGATCGTTACTTACTATGTATACGTGTTATAATATATACTCATATAATCTAATATCACATTATGTGCTTGAAGGACTTTGCCCGGCAACGGTTATAGATCGTGACAATGAGATATATCGAAACGTAGTTCTACCTTACTCTGTAATTCTCTGTTAGTACAAGGGCCTCGTTTTTTTTTCTTCTTATTCGCTGCCCTTTTTACCTCTCTCCATGACACCTATCGCGTGATTCATGACGTGACACGCGAATAAATGTCAGCCACAAGAGAGAGAGAGAGAGAGAGAGAGAGAGAGAGAGAGAGAAATATATAAAAATATTGCAGTAAATTACGATGGAGTGGTGTGATAATATTTATCTCGAAATTGTACGATATTCACCGTACATATAATCTCCCTCCTTCCCTCGCTCTCTCTCTCTGTCTCTCTCTCTCTCTCTCAATTCTCTTTGGACGATGGACCATTGAATATATCTCTATTGAATTCACATGAGGCGTATAAAACGGATTATATACACAGTCCGATCTGTCAGATCAATGAGAGGCTTCGAGTTGTTCGAGCATGAGTAATAGAGACCTCTCTGTTGCGTTTATGAAGCGTCTGAGTAAATTGTATCCCGTTGAATTAGAGTACAATATATAAATTGATTTATACGATATAGATATTTGATATATGTATAGAGAAGGTGAGAAACATGTGGGATAGAATGAAAGAAGCGTCTGAGTAAAGTGTATCCCGTTGAATTAGAGTACAATATATAAATTGATTTATACGATATAGATATTTGATATATGTATAGAGAAGGTGAGAAACATGTGGGATAGAATGAAACTAGAATCAAACCTGGTAAATATATGTTGAGTGCGTCTCGGTTCCTTTGTCCGATCTAAACAAAAGAAATCTACTTAAATAGAACATTTCAGATGAAATTGACAAGTGGGCCTCACCCTCTGGGGGATGGGATACGTTATTTTTTTATGTGACTGTTACGACCCTTAAAATGCATGCAGTATTTTTTGGAGATTTTTTTTTAATGGAATATTTTTTGAAATGCCCCATACAAAGTGGTTCTGGCAAATGGTTTGAGTCCAACTCTGTTTATAGGCACGCATGTGGGCGCAACATACACGATTGGCAAACGCGACTGGCGCCTATATAGCCTACAAACTCAAGATATAATGAATATATGAATGTGTGTGTGTGTTTGTGTGGAGGAGTGACTAGGAAATGCAGCAGAGGCGAAGAGGAGCCTCGGCAAGGAGCCTAACATGCAACACGTAAAGCGTGAGAACCAACCGAGTGTTTGCGAATTACCAGATCCGTCCAACCGACGATAATGATACGGTATTTTGCCTTAGGTTCGGCTCCCGGCTCGTCTCCTCTTCTCTCTCTCTTTCTCTTTCTCTCTCTCTCTCTCGCTCATCCCTTTCTCTATCTCCTGCTCATTCTGACAGTCAAATTACACATATAGAACAGCCGACTAGACTGCGGACTAGACGTTACAATCATTGGCCACTCACCAGTTATCGTAGCCACTCTGACGTAAATTACCGTTCAGACGTGCTGGAAGAAGAGAAAAAGATGCCAATAACTGTAATGTCCACATTGAAGATTTAAAGGGCCAATTACTGTCCAGCTTATATGAACTGCATACCATCGACCGCATACACGCGGTATCCTCTTTTAATTTGAGCCAATTTTCTTAACGATTTCCCCTTCACAATAGGGAAGAAAGGTGAGTAGAGAGAGAGAGAGAGAGGGTGAGCGAGAAATAGAAAAAGAAAAAAAAACGATATATGCTTGTTTAGGTTTATTTATTAACGTGAAAGACGATGCAGATTCAGGAATTTGATGCATGTCAGTTGCATCACGAACTGCAACGAAATATTATACTCTATTTGTTTTTATTTTCCCAATTTATAAGAAATACTCAAGGCCCAACAAAAAAAGGTAATTTAATATTTTAAATTAAATTAAATTAAATTATTAGTCATTCGACATGTTTTTAAAGTCTCGTTCGAAACATTATTTCTATTCAGAGAATCAAGACTTCAGGGGTTGCACCACGTAGGTGTTATATGCAACTTGCTATGAAATTATTACATACAATGTCGATATGAAACTTTCATACAAATTATCAATGATAATATAATTTATGGAGTTTAATAACAATTGCAAAGTTTTAGAATCGAAGCAGTCATAATATATTATTATCAGTATTTTACGAGAAAAAAATATATTTTGGTCTGAGTATGTGTAGGCCATATCTACTAGTCGTGAAAAATGGGAATTTGGTGCATGTCAGGTGCATCATGAACTGCAACGAAATATTATACTCTATTTGTTTTTATTTGCCCAATTTATAAGAAATACTCAAGGCCCAACAAAAAAAGGTAATTTAATATTTTAAATTAAATTAAATTAAATTAAATTATTAGTCATTCGACATGTTTTTAAAGTCTCGTTCGAAACATTATTTCAGAGAATCAGGACTTTAGGGGTTGCACCACGTACGTGTTATATGCAACTTGCTATGAAATTATTACGTACAATGTCGATATGAAACTTTCATACAAATTATCAATGATAATATAATTTATGGAGTTTAATAACAATTGGAAAGTTTTACAATCGAAGCAGTCATAATATGTTATCATCAGTATTTCACGAGAAAAATATATATTTTGGACTGAGTATGTGTAGGCCATATCTACTAGTCGTGAAAAATGGGAATTTGGTGCATGTCAGGTGCATCATGAACTGCAACGAAATATTATACTCTATTTGTTTTTATTTGCCCAATTTATAAGAAATACTCAAGGCCCAACAAAAAAAGGTAATTTAATATTTTAAATTAAATTAAATTAAATTATTAGTCATTCGACATGTTTTTAAAGTCTTGTTCGAAACATTATTTCAGAGAATCAGGACTTTAGGGGTTGCACCACGTACGTGTTATATGCAACTTGCTATGAAATTATTACATACAATGTCGATACGAAACTTTCATACAAATTATCAATGATAATATAATTTATGGAGTTTAATAACAATTGGAAAGTTTTACAATCGAAGCAGTCATAATATGTTATCATCAGTATTTCACGAGAAAAAAATATATTTTGGTCTGAGTATGTGTAGGCCATATCTACTCGTCGTGAAAAATGGGAATACAAATTATCAATGATAATATCATTTATGGAGTTTAATAACAATTGGAAACTTTTACAATCGAAGCAGTCATAATATATTATTATCAGTATTTTACGAGAAAAAAATATATTTTGGTCTGAGTATGTGTAGGCCATATCTACTAGTCGTGAAAAATGGGAATGATCAAATAGTCGTTACCGGCCGGCCCGGGACAGCCAGAAAGCACATGCAATTGTGTATGTGTATATATATATATATATATATATATATATATGTATATATATATATATATATATATATATATGTATGTATATGTATATATATATATATATATATATATGTGTGTGTGTGTGTGTGCATGTAGAAAAGCGTGTGGGAAAGTGCTTGGAGCTATCTCTACGCCACTCGTTTGGCATCCCTCGAGGGAGCAGCTAAGGGGTTGTTAGCTGACCGTGTAACAGGCCTCGGTGGAATCGCGCATCCCCCATTCCATTCCAGACCAGCCGTTTTCGTTCGAATGCCGGTGCAGCTCCAGTCTTCTCTTACTCCAAAACTAACCTGCATATATATATTTATATATTTATATATATTCGTATGAAGTTCGTCGTTACGTGTATGTCGGTGCTAAACGCACGTATATGTCTAAATCGTACCGGGAATCTCTGCCAACGAACTGACAACTGGGCAAGAAGATCGGACCACAACGGTCAGACAAGACTTCGAGGAATTGAGAGGATGAATATACATGTCATATGCATATACATATATACATATATATACAGTCGAATCTCTGTAAGATCGCGCCCTCGGGGCTCTGACAGCGCGATATTAGGGAAAACGCGATATTACAGAGTACCAGCGAACGCTACGAGGCACACGAGAGTGAGGGTAGCCTTCTACTCTCTATGCGAGATTTTAGAAAAAGAATTCAGGGAAAACGTGGTCTTACAGAGCGCGATCTTACAGAGCGCGATCTTACAGAGAGTCGACTATATATATATAGAGAAAGAGAGAGAGAGAAAGAGAGAGAGAGAGAGAGAGAGAGAGAGAGATTCATCGCCTTATCTCCCCTAACGTTTAGTCCAGTCCTTTTGGACCACCGAGTGCAAATATTTCACTACCATTAGCGCCTTATTGCGTCAGTCAAGCGAATTTTGTCGAGCGTAGAATTCTTTCAAAATCAGCAAATCTAGCGAACTCCATTGTATGTTTATTCCTTTATGTTTATGCGATCGAATAATCACGATAATTTTATAAAAACAGGTATAAAAAAAAACATATTGGAATATTTGCAGTAAACGAGTTTTCTTAGCTCGAGAGCGTTAATAATCCAATTAACTTCTCATCTTATTACGAGCAATTGATGAATAATAGCGATTGATAAAATGAAATAAACGATTGGCAAGTATGACACTTTGCATCGATTTTCTTCGAGAAATATGCGGTAGCCTCGTCGACATAAATTACGAGAGATAATTTCTGTACATTCATATACCATATACAGATAATTATAATCCATGTAAATGCGTGACGGTATTATTAGACACATGTAATTATCCTTGCCCTCTCATGTGCTCCGCTTTCACTATTCAATTCCTGTCGATCTCTCCCATCGACACGCCCAACAGCATCAAGTACGACGTTATGCTATATATAAAGGAGAATTCAGTATACACACGTGCTCTCTGCTTGACTATATATATATATTGATTCGGTACACTCTCGATGTGCATTTCATATTGGATATAGTGCATAAATACTATACTGTACTTAAATCACCTTTACAATTTCCTGCAACTAATTAATATTTCGCTTTCACTGATAGTTACAAATTCTCAATTCTTCATTTCACAGTGAGAGTTAACCTCTGGTGTAGAGAAAAACAAAAAAATGAGGGCATGGTAATTTAACATTTGGCAAATTATTTGAAATAATTCCATTCAATTAATGATTCACTTCCGATGCTGTATAAAATTGATGAAAAAAATGTCGTCATAACACTCACAGAGAGCTTGACTTTTCATACATATAATATAAAGATTGTGCGATTCGATAAGTATATCAAAACGAAGCTGTTTTTAAGGGGGTTTTTGCTATCGATATTTCTCTCAGGTTGATCGTTCCTCATCTCTGTGTTCGCTGATAATGCCAAGAGAATGAGAATGAGAGAGGGAGAGAGAGAGAGAGAGAGAGAGAGAGAGAGAGAGAGAGAGAGAGAGAGAGAGAGAGAGAGAGAGAGAGAGAGAGAGAGAGAGAGAGAGAGAGAGAGAGAGACAGTGAGCTCGAAATAGACACAATGTGTGAAAAAATGTAATGGATCTATTCAAGTGCAATTCCTGGTGAAATAGTGACGCGAGAATCGACATCAGAGATGCAATGATGGTGGTAACTGGTGCGAGGGATGCGCGTTGTGCAGTGGTTTGGCAGAGGGTAGATCTAGAGAGGAGGTGAATCCGATCCTCGTTCGTTATCTTCTTCCCGAGGGTGCGCGTATATATATATGGTCCTTAACTGGTTATATTTGCGTAGACATAATGGGGCAAGTTGGATGGTGTATGAGAGAGAAAGACCGCACGTGCACCAGGGGCGAACGAGAGAGAAACTTTCAAGTTGGTTGCTTTCCCAAGTGAGAGAAAGATGGAAGAGAAATGGGGATGCTGCTGTGGCTGGTATTCTGGTACGTAGATAACGGGAGAGAGAGAGAGAGAGAGAGAGAGAGAGAGAAAGAGCGAAGGAGAGAGGAAAGGTGGCAAAGATATGGGGGTATAAAATTAGTTCAATAAAGGAACACCCACGCCCTTTGCGGCACCCCGTGCTCACAGTGTGTTTCACCCTCACTCACAATGTCCTATGAGCTCTGTCTTGTTTTGTCATGCATATACACACACTAATATATATATATATATATATATATATATATATATATATATATATATATATATATATATATATATATATATATATATATATATATATATATATATATAGTGCAGCATATTGTATTATACAGTATACTATAACTATAGTTATAATACCGAACAATTTGCGTTTTGTCTATCCTCACATTTTCCATCTCATTCTCCCGATCCCTTCAGCTCATTTGCTCCGATCCTCTCGCTTTTCCCCAGCCCTAATGATATACGCACAGCGACACTCGGGATTCCCTGCCCTTATGTTGTTGGTTCATACGAACACGTGACTCTTGCGAAACGCGCATTTTTTCCCAGCTCTCTCTTTTTGCTGATCCTAGTACCGTCCTGGCAATTATAAAAATCAGCTAATGATTGTGGTGATTTATATGATTTAATAAGCGCAGTCGTAAATTTAGAATCGATCGAGTAGATTTTTATCTGTGAGACGGAGAAAAAAAATATAATTTCGAAACGGATCACGACTCGTGGGTTAAATGCCTCGATTTTTATTACTGCTTACCGGTTTTGGCAATTTTAACTATAGTTAAAAAATATATATTTAAATTAAATATATTTAATCCTTTAAATTTTCCTATTTTAATGCAGACTCGTATTGTTAAGCGGATGATATTTTAATGCAAATCTGCAAATGCAACCACTTGATCTTTCTTACATTCGATCGTAATTTAGTTTTGTTCTTTGCAATCCAATCTAGTCTCTATCTCTGTAGTTTTATTAATTTTCTTCAACTCAGCTCAAGCCTGACGAGTTAAATTATCCTATACAACGTTGTAGTGTTCGGTGAGTGGTAATTACGAGCGTATCGCTCGGCTTTTGGCCATTTCCAAGGCCCCGAGGTAAAGTTCTCGAGACGATCATCGACCGAGCAAGTCCGCCAGAGGAGCGAGAGCAATAGAAGCAACATCAGCAGCAGCAGCAGACAGACCACCGAGCACTCGGCCCGAAACCTCGTCCTCTCTCTCTCTCTCTCTCTCTTTCCCTTTGCCATTGTAATTGGCCGCTTCAGGAGACTCCAGGATATCAATTAGTCCCTTCTGTGGCTAAGCGAGAGAGCGCACAAGCTCCTCCTTGGCGTCATAAACTTCGAAGCGCATTTTCATCTTCCATCTCGGTTGCACTTGAACTCGCTTCTCGTTCTCGATTTATATGCGATAGAGTTTTGCCATGGTCACCATGGCAGAACTCCAGATCATATGCATGGCATATAATATCTTTCTCACTCCAACGGTCATCTTATTATTATTAACTCTTTTCCAACTGGCAATTGTAGTACGTAAAACGTGCGAGCCTTTTTGGAATATATATATGTATATATATATATATAAAATAAAGAAGAAGAATAAAGAAGTAAAACCACCTCACATACCCCAACCAAACAAAATTCAAATCTTACTACCTTCATTTTGCAGCAGCTGTTAATTAACTTCAACTATTTACTCTACTGATTCAAGCATAATATTTAGCCGTTGATTTTTGAACCTGTTGGCATTGTATACGTACTCGAGAGTTAACCTACGTGGCTAGCCCTCTGCTGAATGTTTCATATTATATATATACATATATACATATTTGAGTGGTTCCAGTCGACGGCTCGTATATAATCAGAAACAGGAACTCGACCTGCATAGCCAGGTCGAAATTGTACCATCAAGAGTATCACAACTCTTGCTTCAAAGATGTGCTAAATTTACGTTTGCATTACATCTGGCCAATGCCCCAGCGGATGTTTTCCCCGAATTTGGAAAGCAGGGAGAATAGATAGTAAGGAAATTGTACATGGAAGAAGATTGGCAGGGGTAATGTTATTTCAGCGGAAGTTACTCAAAATGCATATCAATGTTTCGTGCTTCGTGGAGTTAATTAATTTGGAAGTATCATTGATCGCTCAGACGTGGAAATTCGGATGATTTTTCATTTGGGAAATTAGCTGTATGAAGAAGAGAAAATATTTTATCCCCAATATCGATCTTATTTCCGGTTACTTGTATTTTTGAAAAATTAAAATCTGGAACGTTCGAACGAGAGTAAAGTTTACTTATGGAAATCGTAATTTTCGATATTTTATGGTTCTGCAGTGATCCAATATGGTTTTTTTAAATTTTATCATTCTATCTGATGAGAAATTTCCTGCCAATTGCGAGTTGCACTGATTTTTTTTTTACCATAAACTTGATTACTTCCGGCAAAAATGTAAAGAAAAATCCTGATTCCTTGACCTTCCATGTTAAAGACGCATCACGATCGTGCCTCGAGACTTCAGAAAACATCAGGAAATGTTCTGTACCCTCTCGATACCCAATAGTGGATTTATCCGACAAACTTCTTTTTACATATCGATTCTAATGGCAAGATCGAGCGATCGTCACACGTGCATAGAAGGCATCGCGCCTTTTACTTTTTTTTTTTTTCTTTGCCAACAAATAGACTCGGAGAGGCCCTTCGTCATCGGTGAACAATCCACTGTCCTCGTGGACCTCTCGGTCTTTTCTCGTTCTGGTCTTCGGGAATGGAGTTTTTGTTATCTCGCTGAAACAGGCGCGCGCTGTCCCGCGTAAAAGTTCATCTCGAGCGTCTTGTAAGAGGTTCTAGATTTTGCTAACGACGGAGAGACATAGAATGCGTGATTGCGAATGCACAGCGCGAAATGGAGTAACCGCGCGGTGGAACAAAACGTCGACTTGCCCAGTGTGACTGCTTACACATCAACAGCTCAATGAAATAAGGGCGTATGTGCTGTTTATAAGTATAGCTCATGTATGCCCTTCTGGATTTAGACGAACGGTATATATATATATATATATATATATGTATATGTATGTATATATATATATCAGGAAAGCTGGCTCACGTTGCAATAGCGGAAAGACAACCACCTGGTGCCTCCGCATCCTCGAGAGTGGCCTTTCTCGCTCCATGAACTTGGACAAAACACAAATTTTCTGGGAATCGCGAGCGTGCGAAGGCGCAGCCTCTTAAGGATGAAGAGAGATTGAAAAAAACCAACGGAAAAAAAAAATGAGCAAAGTCGCGTGCAGGATTGTTCATCGATGCAGACTGTCACTTTGTCCTCTTTCCATTTCTTTTCATCGTGCATTCTCGTCATCGTGTCTCCTCTTTGAGTCTGCATTGACTGTTCTTTGCTACTTTGGCTCGCTGGAGCGCAACAAGAACGTGGTCCTTGCCGTTTTGGAAAATGATCGCAAGTCCACAGATCACGCTGAGAGAAGAAGAAGAAATTAAAAAAAAAAAAAAAAAAAAAGGAACATGGAGTCACGAGAGAATGATATAAAAGAAACCCTGAGAGAAAAATATAATGTGAAGCCGGGAAGAAGAATAACGAGAATGTGAACGAAATGAGATCAATATCGATCAATGTTTATAGTTACAAAAATACGAGTTGTTGGTCCATGGCAGCAGTCCATATCGGAGGTATGAAAAAGACTGTACAACTTTGAGAGGAAAAACAAAGTGTATGAAAAAAGCTGAAAATGGATTGGAAGATCGAGGAAGAGCACGTGGACACTTCAATTCTCGTGATCGTCATGCGACTCTAAAGTGTTGAGAGAGAGAGAGAGAGAGAGAGAGAGAGAGAGGTGAGATAAACTGGTAAACCGATGAACGACCAGTTACCATATTTGGAGTGATTTCAGCAAAACACAAAAGTCGACTAATCGTTACACGCTGAATTGCCCTCCAAGCTATATATCTATGTACAAACTTCGAAGCTGCAATGAATCCAACGAAGATCATTGGAATTCTACAAGAGTAAAAGAAACGAGCCGATCATCGATCTAATGAAAAAGAAATGTTCGTTCCTTCGTACTGTGACAACTCGAACGATGTTGTCCATTCTTTAATATAATCGAGAAAAATCAATGGGCAGGAGGCAAAGAAAGGATTGAAAATAATTCAATGAGAATGTCAATATATCGATTTCCTGAAAGAGTCAGTTCGTCAAAGTTCCGTACTAACGATTTGTCTCTCTTTCAGGCAGTGCAGAAACACACACGGAGGGAGGAAGGGAGAGAGAGAGAGAGAGAGAGGGGTGGGGCAGAGCATTGGTAAAACCGGTTTCAATTTACTACTTCTAAGAGACTTGCAGTCTTGGATCTTTGATATAACGTCTTTAAAAGGATCTGAAGGTGTCGACATGTTATGATGCCAAATGGAAAAAGTCATACGCGCCAGACCCTGGCAAGAACCGATCATGGATAATAGCAATTTGATTGTCTATATTTACCAGTGGCTGATCGTAAAAGATATAAATATAACTTTTTGATATTCAAACGTAGCCTAAAGTGCGAATCAAACGAATGCAGTTAATCCCGAATGAAATAAGATCGCTTATGGCTCAACGAATAATTAGAAAGTACACGCAGGACAGTACATAAGCGCATATCTGTATGTAAAATCGAATGTCAGTACGCTCATTAAACGCTGGAGACATCATCGTATCTTCTAGCTCTATAACGTCGCGAATAAAAGTTAATTAGCTCGTATCACGAGATCTGGATAGATTTATGATTGAGTTTCAGGCAAGAAATTGCTGAGAACGAAATGAAAATTAATGGCAAAATAAAAAAAAAAGAGAACGTTATTATCACTCAATACTTCTTATCCATCTCATATCAGTATATATATATATATATTTTTATCTTCACCTCGTTCGTTGTCATGAGCAATCAATTAGTTTGCTAACGATCAACCTCGCTACACCTGACAACATATGTGCCTGCTGACATTGATTTTGTGCAACTCGTGCAAGAGTTACTGTCACTTGTAAAAACGAACCCAATCGAGCCTTGCAAAAATGAATCAAGCTTTCCAATGGAGGCACGAGACGCAAGTGACCTATATCTGATGATAATTTTTAATTCATTTTATTTTGAGCATAGATTTAATTTTAATCAGATAAAATGAATGATAAATACATTTTATTTTATTGAAATAAATTCGATCGATTTATAAATGGGGGAAAAAAAAAATCAATTAAAATGGAATTTATTCGAAATCAAAAAGTGAGATCAGTTTGTCACGATGTAGATTCTCAAAATTGTATAGTTAAATATCGATTGAAACGTCACGTATTCATCTCAGCTCGGGATTCTTCTCGCTCAAAGTTCTCCCCCTTCACTTCAATAGCCACGTCATCTCGCATCATTCTCCCTTTCTACCCCTTTTTCCCTAGCTGGGTGAAACGATATTTCGTTCTGGGTATAATCCATTTTATTTTGAGCATAGATTTAATTTTAATCAGATAAAATAAATGATAAATTAATTTTATTTTATTGAAATAAATTCGATCGATTTATAAATGGGGAAAAAAAAATCGATTAAAATGGAATTGATTCGAAATCAAAAAGTGAGATCAGTTTGTCACGATTTAGATACTCAAAATTGTATAGTTAAATATCGATTGAAACGTCACGTATTCATCTCAGCTCGGGATTCTTCTCGCTCAAAGTCCTCCCCTTTCACTTCAATAGCCACGTCATCTCGCATCATTCTCCCTTTCTACCACTTTTTCCCTAGCAGGGTGAAACGATCTTTCGTTCCGGGTATAATCCATTTTATTTTGAGCATAGATTTAATTTTAATCAGATAAAATGAATGATAAATACATTTTATTTTATTGAAATAAATTCGATCGATTTATAAATGGGGGAAAAAAAAAATCGATTAAAATGGAATTGATTCGAAATCAAAAAGTGAGATCAGTTTGTCACGATTTAGATACTCAAAATTGTATAGTTAAATATCGATTGAAACGTCACGTATTCATCTCAGCTCGGGATTCTTCTCGCTCAAAGTCCTCCCCCTTCACTTCAATAACCACGTCATCTCGCATCATTCTCCCTTTCTACCACTTTTTCCCTAGCTGGGTGAAACGATCTTTCGTTCCGGGTATAATACCTGGGTGCTCACTCCCGAAAAATCTAATATCGCGGGCTATATACACGTCTACACTTTGCTATCCCGGTGTTATTGCTGTTACATGTATGTATATACGTTGCTGGTGCATGTCTGCTGGGACTCGTGATATTAAAGTAATACGATAAACTACGGTTTATGCCACTTTGAGAGAATTTGTGTGTGTGTGTGTGTGTCTAATACTAAATATACATGTGTGTGTGTTTGCCGATATGCGGCACGCGCAACAACCAAGGAATATATCTATAGATGTATAGAATATTACGATCCGTTTGCATGTGCACAATAAACATCAATGTGTATACACACACACACATACATGTAAATATGCGTGTGTATATGAGAAAAGGAAACAGAGGCGTAAAGTTCATTTTCTTAAGTGATGAGATGGACCCGCCTGTGTGCTATATATATATATATATATATATATATATATATATATAGGCGGGTCCATCTGTCGATCCAAGATAATTTTATATATATATATATACTTTCATGCTGAATCGACAATACAATCAAACAATTTTTTTATGCAAATCTTTTATTCTGATTATTTGCTTAAAAATATATTACAAAAGTTTTTTATTTCATTTTTCTTTTTATAGAAATACGATAATCTTAAATTGATGATAAACTTTTACATTCGTCCAATCGCTAAGAAAAGAGAAAAAAATAAGAAACCTCGCGTCGAATCGTCAAATTCCAATAACATCATCGTTATTTTTGCCGAAGGTACTTTTCATTCTCTTCACAATTTCATTCTGCAAAATTGCGAGAGACACTATTTTTTTATCGCTCATAAATGTCACGCAGCTTTCTTCTCGAAGGGTAATTTATAGCACCCCGTAATTTATTTTATTCACTTTCTGACAAAGTTCTTCGGGATCGTTGGTATGATGAAAAAGAAAAAAAAAAAAAAAAAACATGGTAGAGAAATGAGAAAAATCGTCCAACGAAGAATATTGCCATTACGGAAATGTCGAGAGGAAGTTGGCACTGCGAGAGAGGGTTCGATGAATTTGATCAAACTTGTATGCCGCGGATACGTGAATGGAATATTTTTTTATTGCGTCTCATCCTGTTCTTCCAGCATTGTCCAAGAAAATTTCGCAATAATGAATAATATGAAGATTAATAAGTTGAAAATGGAATTATCCCGTTAAAATTGTCGTTCGTTTATTTTATTTGCTGTTCGTTCGCTGAATTCTCAAATTTCGTATAATTACGTTGCTATGCTCGTTCTATCTTCGAACGATCTAAAAATAATTTGCGTGACTGAACCTCGTCCGTAATTAAGTGAGACTGGTAAATTTTTCAGGCGTTCGATCGTTTCGCCAGACAGCCAGAAAATGGTATTACTCGTATAAACGTTGCCTAGTCGGAAAATCACATACGTATTCGACGTTAGTCACTCTCTCAATTTGTACCTTCTGATATGAAAAATTTCGTGCTAAGCATATCTGTATATTTCTCACCCAGACGTCGCTTATTTATTTTTGTCCTTCGAGCGCGTTAACCTGGCGAGCTACGATGACCAAAACGTTGGGATTTCTACTGAGCTTGTAGTGACCTCTCACTCTCTTTCGCTCAGGACCTTTTGCGGTCAATTAGTCTAGGTAGGATTTTAAAATAAATACTCGTTAACGCTACTTAAAACAAAAAGCTCCAGAGCTTAATTAGATCAACGTTGGGAAGCAGCTTTTCGTTATCCTGCTGTGGCGTGACCACGTTAGCCCGGTCACAATTCTACACAATATATATAAACTGTATTTGCGCTGTTGCTTTCCATCTGCTCCACGAGTTTTTGACTAAATCACACTATTCCGTCCAGATTTCCCTTTTCTACCCTTTTTCTCCATCCCTCCAAACATGTGCACTCCATCGGGCCCAGAGTCTCCTCCTCCTCCTCCTCCTTCTCCTTCTCGAGGGGAGGCAAGCGCGATAAAAGAATTCGACGTATGGTCGTTAGTCGTCGAAAAATAAAAATACATACGAATAAATATATGCAAACATACACAAACTCTCTAACCTAAAAATGTCGCTCATAAATATGCGAATGAAAATACGAAAAAGAAAACTATTATGGCATGTAAATAAAAATTGTGCATAGAGAATTGTCCACACATATACGAAGTCATTAGAAAATGCATTGATTGTCCAATATGAGAGGCAAAATGGACTATATCGCAGCCCAAATCCATATTATATTCATCGGAAATGCTTCATTCGAAATACGTCAGATCAGATATCCAATGTATAAACGAGGGAGGGTTTTCCTTGACATAGGTAGCGGGTAAAGTGCTGCCCCCCTGCCCATTTAGTGCCCATATACATATGTATATGTACATAGAATAAACGAATATATCCGCTAAATTAAAATATTCATCCAAGTCATTAGAAAATGCATTGATTGTCCAATATGAGAGGCAAAATGGACTATATCATAGCCCAAATCAATATTATATTCATCAGAAATGCTTCATTCGAAATACGTCAGATCAGATATCCAATGTATAAACGAGGGAGGGTTTTCCTTGACATAGGTAGCGGCTAAAGTGGATAGTGCTGCCCCCTTGCCCATTTAGTGAGTGTATTACGACTCTATATGGATGCACTGTACTAGAATATTCAGGGAATATAATATATATATATATATGTACATATTTATATGTGTATATATATATATATATTAATATTACACCCTCGAGGCCCTTTTCTCTGCACCATCCCCATCATACCACATCTACATATATGTCTATATCTACCTCATTAACGCGAGGTGGACGCGCGAGAGGGTGGACGAGGTGGAGAGGGAGAGCTCGTTTCTGCTGCTCCTGCTGCTGTGGGGAATGGGAGAAAATGGTTCTACGATACAGAGAGAGAGAGAGAGAGAGAGAGAGAGAGAACGACGGGGTGAGCAGGGTGGATCGCTCTTATAACAACTCGCAAATGAGCTACCGGTCGACCTCTCGATATACAGAGAGAGAAACGGCGGAGCTTCATTCCTCTCTCCTCTCATCCCTCTCTGTATCTCTATCATTTCCAGAGCAGCTCTCTCACATCGTCGTTTCCACCCATCTCGGATTCACCTTCGGGAACATATAGAAATTCACGAATGGCAAAATGAAAAAGATTGTGTGGTATCGAGTATGTATTTGGATTACGTGTAGGATACGAGCTTGAAAGTGTGTAAAATGTGCATATATGAGACGTTTATAAGTGAATATTTTCGTAGTCTCGGCAGTGGTCGAGTTTTCTTTATTTTTTTTGGCTGTCCAACCTTCTTCTTCTCATTAAGGAGGAGGGCAGGGGTGGAAATCAAAATGGTCTCACGTGTAAAATATTCCCAGCACAGGTAACAACCCCTTAACCTCCTCTTCTTTCTCCAAGGGCTCTTTGCTTTGCAAAACGCAGTCATGGGATTTACCACTTAATCTACGAGGTCCCCGGCCCATCCTTGTAACACGCACTCACCCCCATGATCGTCTAACACCGGTAGAAAGACATTTAAGCTATGCTTATGCACACTCGATACGTTTTTTATTTTTGTTTTGAAGAGACCTGGACAATTTTTTTTTATCTCACTGCCTCGGATCTCTATAGACGTTATTATGATTTGACCCTTGGCATCTGTTTTACAAAAAGTTTTTTTTTTTGCCCCTTTGAATTTAATAAAATTTATATTTGCGGCCCAAATAAATTTTTACTTTCAATTTTTTTTCCCTTTGAAATTAAATTGTGAACTAATTAATTTCATTTTCTTTTATATTTTTTATTTTGGTTGTCTTTTATCAACGCAATAACGCGAGAAAGCATGTGACTGTCCATGAGGGGGAAATATCCCGGAAATGAGGAAATTTATTATAATAAGAGAAAAAGAAAATATGTTACAGATATTATTTGAAATTGACGGAGCGGTAGCGGAGAAGGCATGCGACCGGACGTTTGAGCCTGATCGGCTCTTTTGTGCGTGCGTGTTATATATATATATATATATATATATATATATATACATATATATATATATATATATATGTATATATGGAGCACGGAGACGCACTTTCAGCACCGGACTAGAAAGTCTTCGTGACTCTTCCTTCCTGGACTTCCTTTTTGTCTCGTGTCGTTCTCAGCATCTCACTTTTACCTCAACAAGCCAAGCCCAAGAACCTCATATATATAAATATGTATATTACTCTCGTGACTGGCAAGACAGATATTTCAAAACGGGTTTATCAACTCCAAATAAATATATTTATTTGTTCTTATAAAAAAAAGTAAAAAAAAAAATTGCCCAATCTTACTGTGCTAATGGGATTTTTTTTCTTCAATTTTCATATTCATTTTTATAATTAGTTTATTTTTTATTTAAAAAAACACTTTAGCAAAAAAAAAAATGTGATTTTTTCGATACCTAAAATATATTTACAAGACATTAATCGATGATATATTATTGTGCTTAAAAGATAATAAAGAAAACGATCAGCTCGTAAATGTTGTAAATTTTCTCTCGTCGGAATTCATGGACCTCACGAGCAAGGCTCACAAATGCAAAACTGGTAAATGTTTTTTTTCGTCTGCAAAAACCTCAGATAAATTAATGATGATAGGTAAGAAAAATATCAAGAGAATTACCTGCTCTGGCGTTTACCAGCGAACGCGTGAAAGTGTTTATATAGTTTCCGGTGGTTTTCGCTTATATACTGAGACTTTATGCTGCATTTTGCACATGCACTTGCACCTTTCCTCTCCTTTTCTTTCTTCCTCATAGGAGAGTTCACAGTGCCAGTGGGACATCGACTGAGGCAAAACAGATGGACCATACTCGTTACTTTGTCATAACTGTCAGTTGTATATTTATATATGTATGTATTTCCTATCGCAGTATATACTTTTATTTCAACAGGTACAATATGCGTAACGAGATTCGTGTCATAAAACAAAAAAGATCCCATAACAACGATACATATATGTATATTTAAGATACTTTTCTCTGCTTTCCCCCGGAGATATAATAATTTTTTTATTTTTTTGCAATTTGCATTCTCAGGGAAATTGGAACGATATCTCTCTTTAGTGACTGATAAATAAGAGTTTCAAGTTTTTTTGTCGAAAGATACAGGTACCGATATGTGATACAGGATTAAGTGGATTCGAGACACGTCGTCACTGAACTCGATCACATCGATAGTACCGAGCAATTTATTTATATTTATTTATTTATATTTATATGTACGATGGGAAAACTTGTCGGTGGAATTTATCGAAAAGATTCTATGGTCGAAGAGCGATTTAATCGGCGATGCCCTGGGGCTGATGCGATTGCACTTTTATATATAGAAGAGAGCGAAATCGTCGCGACGAGTCTCACACGCCCATTTCTAATGATGCGGCTGAAGTAAAACGATCTTTGTTTTTATAGCGATGAGAAGATTAATCGTGAATGAGCGAGATTGGAAAAATTAATAAATATCCTGTGATCAGCTAACGATTAAAAAAAAAAAAAAAAAAAAATTGAATGAAAAGGAATATTGTAGAATAATTGGATAGGATAATGGTTTGTGCACAAAATAAATAATTTCAATGCTTATTAAACTAATCGGGCAAAAGCGATAATTCTTGGCTTTTAAAATAATAAATTAATTTTTTCCTCCATTGGAACGATTTTTAATTTTTATTTTTGTCCCGCATTATTATTATTTTAGAAAATTGGTGAGGTGAACCACTCGCAGCTTCCATATCTAAATAACCAACAATGTCATCAAGTTCATTTGCAAGCTTTTCCACAAATGTATTTATTAATTTTTCTATTTATATCTATGTATCTTTTTTATATCTATTGATTGTAAGTATATTTATTTTTATATTTATTTCAATATTTTTATTTTTATATTTATGGATGTATTTCAAAATTTTTTTATTTACAATTTGTGACAAATTTTTCGAAAAATCTCGCTAAGAGAAAACAATTGTTCTAGCTACAGATTGATATAATTACGCGATATGATTGACGAGCAAACGTCACTAAAGGGGGCCAGTGGGACAAGCTTGATGATATCTAGAATTTTCTCTAATCATATACGAATATATATATGTGCGAGAGCTATTCGCTCATTAGCTCAAAACAATGAATGGACAATATTTGAAAGAACAATATGCTTGCCTACATATTAAAGCTAATGAATTGCAGCGCGTCAACGACACGTGAAATCAAACAACATCATATATATATATATATATATATGTGTGTGTGGACGAGCAGTATCAATGTCCCCCCATGAATTTTAAATGTATGGTGGAAGAGTTTTACCGACTTGCGTGCTAGTGAACTTCGGTCAGCTAGAGAAAACAAAAATGCCAAGAGTAGTAAAACATGAGGTGGAAAAAGAGAGAGCGCCAGATATACAGAGAGAGGTAACAAGTGGATATAAGGGGATTCTGATAGACCGTAATTCTCAGTTATGTATATCTCGCGGTTGGTGAATGCCCATCAGTGGCAAATTTTAACATCATGAGAATGCGCATAATCACAAAAGTAATTTTTTTATACTGTCATTTAATTTTTCATAAATTATCGTGACGAATTTTATTTTATCGTCACGAGTGCAAAAATTTTACTTAATTATTAACTTCGAAGTGAATTTTTAAACTCAGTGATTCTATACATCAGGTTGTTTTTTTTTTTCACAGCTCACGACCCTTTTGGTTCTTCTATTGGGAAGTTCTATTAATGGACTCTTTTTTCACTAGTAAGTACAATTGTTGTTGGTGTATTTTTTTTTTTAATGAAAATTCCATCATCAAAAGACACAGTGTGTGTTTAATTAGATTTAACGCTTCTCATTGCAGCCCAAAAAATGCTCTTCTTGATTTTTTTCAATCTCTTCATCATAAAAAAGAAATGAAACAACCGATGCAAAATATTCATCACTATCATATGCATTATTATCCAGTGCATCCGCAGATCGTGACGAAACCGGTGAGAGCTCCGATTAAAATTGAGCTCGAAAAGTTACACAGGTTGGTCAAATATTTTGTGCACATTTTATTATTAATATGATAACAAAAAAATTAATTATTGAAAAAGAAAAGTGTTAGATACAATTTTTTTTTTGTTTTTCTAAGCAATCATTTGGAGTCATTAGGCTGGAGTGATAATGAATATCAGCACGTTCCTGAGCCTGAAATTTATTATTCGTCGCCTCTTGGTGACACCTGGCCAGAATCATCACTCACACAACCAGCATCGACCTGGGATTCCGAAATTCCTGGTAAGTGTTGAATTTTTTGTCTCGATCCTCGTTACATTGAATTCGTCAAAAATTTCGTGATAAATTATTATTTATTCTTTTTCAAGCTTTCTTTTTCTAACAGATAATTCTCCTAGTGCGATGAAACAACCGGAAGTACCAAGAGCCGGTATAATCGTGCAGGTTCCGATTCACCAGAAGATAATTGTACAGCAGCCACCACCACCATCGAACGAGGAGAAGAAAGAGACGAATCCTCTGATTGCGTTTTTTCAGGGCATTAAGCGAATGAAAAATTCGCTATTCAGTCATAATGATAAAAAGGAAGAAACAGATTATTGGAAAGAAAAACCTACTATCAATGAGAAATTAAATACTTACGTTGTCTACGTTCAACCAGAATTTTCTCGAAAGCTTTGACGTATCAAGATGTATTTTATTTTTCGAGTATTAATTAATTATAGTTTTCTAATGATTTTCCAATTATTCTAATGGTTTTTTTTTCGTTGAATTATTGTTATTATTAAGAAATTGTAAAATGTTCCTCTGGATCGAAAGATACGAATTAAAGTAGTTTTTTTTTTCATGACATTTTATATAAAAGAGAAACTCTTTTTTTTTATAAACAGGAAAGAAGACATTTTTTGGATACGAATGAGGTAGTGCACGAGACCTGGGAAGAGAGTGGGTATATTTTACCAATGAGAGCTATATATATATATATATGTACACGTACAAGCTATATAGAATGAACACGACATAAATATGGTGTGCACAGAGTTATTTAAGGGGCTATTACATTTTTATGGAGCGGATGACGCATCACCGGTGTCGGTTGTGTGTACGTTATATATACGTAAAGAGATTGTGTGTCGTATATGGATGAAAAGAACACGGAGAGAGTATTATACAGTGGCGTGTATGGGTTAACCGGTACTCGGTGTACCGAAGCAATTTCCCGGAACGCTTTTTTCTACATATTTGTAAAAAAAAGTACACGTGGATAATATCTTTAATGCGATTTGCGTGTTCGATCTATTTCTCCTCCCCTTAATTGCCCCTAAAATTGAATAACGAAAATGGGGAGAGGGAGGGTGGGATAAAAATCATGAAAAGAATATTATTAATATGGAGAAAATATTTTTTGGTCATTATACGAATGGACAATGATGACTTTTGGTTGAAATATTTGACTTATTTATCGTTGCTATGATTTTTTGTATCCGTTGGCAAGACTCGCGAATTTTTGTGGTACTCGAAAAACGAGACACCATCGAAAGCAGTGGAAAAATCTTCAAGAAAGGCTTTGCAGATTTTTGCGAGCGTGGCTCTTATTCCAGGCAAAAGTCTGCCTGATTGGATGCCTTCGAGACAACTTGCATATATATATACATATATACATATATATATATATATATGCTTGCAGGGAATTCTTGACACGTCGCGAATCGTTTCTCTCTCTCTCTCTCTCTTTCTCTCGTTAAAATCCATGCGACAATTGACAGTGATTGTGACAGTCGGTAAGAGACATGTTTCTATTCGCTCTAGTCTTTCTCCTTCGTCGTAATTGACAAGACAACTATATGTTGGGTGAATTTGGGAAATATGGACCAATCAGAATATTTCTGCCTATGAGGCCGATAATCAGAGTTCTAAATCACATTTAAGGGGTGGACAATTTCTTAAAAAAATATACGCTCTGTCAAAAGCTTGAAATGAAAATATTGTAAGGAATTTTCATCACATTAAATTTCCGGTGGTCCATCTTAACGTACATTTTTTTCTTTGATTGTCGATGAGACGGAATTGAAGACATTGTAAAATTTATAATGGAGCAAACGAAAAGATAAAAAAGAGATTTATACAATCATTTTTATCAGAGTAAGAATTATTACTTGCGGTAAAATTCAATACGTTTCTCTTTAAATGTAATCACGAAAAAAACGGATTTTCACATCTACGTTCTGTCATAGTTGTAAAAATAAATAAAAATGTGGCACGAATGAAAATTTCTCAGCATTGCGCATTTGTACAAAAATTCTCTGGTCCATTTTACCTGTGGGGTGACAATATCTACTTCTTATACTTTTCCTACTTTCCTTATATAATTGTAGGCACATAAAAATACCAATAATTGCAATTACTTTCCGATATTTTGTAAAATTGCAACAAAATGCATTCCCGTCTTTCATCTCACCAGGATGAGGACCAAACTGACGAATTTATTTTTAAAAAATCACGAGACGTATATAAACGATGGGGGATGGTCGCAAATCATCTGTATAGTGAGAACCGTTGACAGGAAGGAAGTGGCCTGGGTCCGCAAAGCGTTAAAATCTCTGCTATATCTCTAACAGCATATATATATATATATATATATTTTTTTAATGCGTAAATGTGAATGGATAAAGGAAAAATAAGAGTTGTGAGGAAAGAGTGATTTCACAGTCTCGATTCTCGAAAAACTGTCCCTCCCCTTCGCCCCTGCAGACGGTGAGCACACACAGTAAACCGCAAAGACCTGAACGATCGTCTGACTCTCGAGGCTGAGCATTCTCTCTGCACATACATAACTATTTCCGTTTGTCTCTGCTCATCTCGTCGGTCGACGAGTTCGCTTTTTCCTAATGCCATAGATCGTCTCGGATGACACCCCACGAATCCCCCGCACGACTTTAAAAATGATTTCTCCGTCTACGAAGAATCCTCTCGCCGCAGACTCCACAAGAGGTACAGGAACTGTACAGGAAGAATTTTACTGCGAAGACGTAAAAAATTTATTTGTCAAAGATGCCGAGAGGTCTAGCAACGATTCTGGCGTTGCTAGTTCACTCAACCCCCTCGGAAATTTGAGATAAAGAACGATCGAAAGTTTGGTATCAAAAAAAAAAATTTAATGGGTGAAAAATGAAGGAGAAACGAAAAAAAAAGAAGATAAAAACCATCCAGGATACGAAAGTGACCGCAAAGTGACACTCGTAAATCCGTTTGTTTTTTAGAACAATTTTTTTAATCCCTCATCCTTTTGAGCCTGGCAGCAATTATTCTTCTGGATATTTCCAATTTTTGTTTTGACCCCCATATCGTTAGAAAAATTGCCCAAGTTTTTTTATACGCATGATATTTGAATTTTTCGAACGAGAAATTAGAAAAGGTTACTTTTTTTTTTCATTACTGGCAGAGTAACCGATCAAATCTTCATTGCTGCGTAACGTGTTGTTTTTTAAATCAGAGCTCGCCTGCGGGTATGGACGAATACATTTTTTTCACCAACCTCGTCTCTCCCTCTCTCTCTCTTTCTCTCTCTCTCTCTCTCTCTCTTTCTCTCTTCACGATCGACATTGCACCATTTTTTTCACCAGCTTTCTCTCTTTATCCTCATTCCCGTTATTTTCATTTGGAGTTTTTTCATTTTATTCGGGGCAGCGTGGACGAGAGCGGTGGGGGAGGAGTGAGGGCTCATGTTTTATGCACTCGGGTATTTGATTTTTCCATATGGCCCCTTTTGCTTTTCGCGTATATATCAAGCGCCCACATTGCCACCAATCGTTGGCAGTGCCGAAGCAACGAATTTTTTTCCCATGCGTGGAAAACGTAGTTTCCAGTTGGTGTGGCTAGAAAGAGAGAGAGAGAGAGAGAGAGCACGTCAACGAGAACTTGCACAGTTTGGACAGCATCGAAAAGCTCTCCCATAATTTCGCACGTCATTTTATCGTGGATCTGTGCATGGATTTGTGGAAGCGCGAGCTTTAATTTAAACGAAAATGAAAGATAAAAAAAAACTACAATACTAAGCCAGGTAGATGGGAAAAAAATTAATGAGAGCTCGAGAAAAAAATCGAGGATAGAGAGAGAGAGAGAGAGAGAGAGAGAGAAATGAAATTTCAGCCTGTAAACAATGCAGCCGCAATTTTCCGAATGAAATGCCCGCACTCTCTGCCATCCCAACATACGTTAGCCGGATTCGCGGAGCACCGATTCGAATCGATACGAATTATTGCTTCGCGGCAAAATTCCCACACACGCGGATCGCTCTATCTGATAGTAAATTATCGTTTCTGTACTGATAGCTTTTTTTTTTATTTATTTTTTTTTATTTGGCCTGTTGTGAAAGTATTTTTTTTTTCGCGCGTGTGCAGACCCGGAAATATTTGGACATGTTTTAAATTTTACTGCCTCTCTCCCCTCTCATCGGTCGAGCCGCCTCGAAAAAGGGTGGTGAATTGCGCGAGGTCGGTTAATGCGCGAGGAGAAAGAATTCAGGCGTGAGGACTGGACCGAGTGCTGGTCACGCCGCGGTGGTCAGCCAGAGAGCGTCCGGTTGTTCTTCCGGCTCGATGAACCATCAACCAAACGCACCGACCATATAGCGATGAGCCCCCTCTCTATTATATGATCTATTTGTATATATATATATATATATATATATATATATATATATATATATATGTATATATGTGTATATATATTTATATGTATATATATGCATAAAATTTCGATATGACCTCGTATATTTTGGGTTGAGAGAAAAAACCGGTAGAAAGTTGGACAAAAAAGGATTAACGAAAATAAAAATAAAATATGGTCAAATTTTTCTAGGGTACGAACGAGAGAAAACTGATAAACGATTTCTCGTGATGCTAGAGATGCGATCTTTTTTTTTTTTTTGAGACCCTGCGGTTTCGACACCTCAACGCGGCGTTCTATTAATACTTTCAAGTTTCCCCGAACTATGATCGAAAACTGTCGAGAAGATTTACAGCGACCAATCGCTGAGCCAATTTTATGGTTTCTCGTAGCCCGGAGAATTTTTATTTACTGCTAATTGTTAATTCTTATGCTTGTCTGTAAAATATCTTCTGGGGTTAAAGTATTTAATTATCATGTATTTTTAATTTCAACGATATAATGGAAGAAGAAATAAAATGTTTGCTCGAATAATTTGAGGGTTATAAAATTCATGAGAATTAATGAATCTGTGAGATTTTTGGGCTAACTCGTTCGTTCTTGGACGGTCACACTCACCCTCATTTTTCCCAAACGATTCTCTCTTTCTCTCTCCTCTTTTCTGATGGTTCGGTTTGTCCTGCCAGCCTCTGTAATAGCAGAGGAAGGGAGGTCAAGCATTCGTTTGCTCAAATAATTAAAAAGCGTTAAGGGATGAAAGAGAATCGGAGGGTCTCCACGTAGTGGACCGCCGGACCGTCAAAAGAAGAAAATCTAATTATTTCCTATTTTCTCTCTTTCTCTGTGTCTCTCTTGGTCTGCACTGTGTATATATATATATATATATATTTATAGCCCTTTGGTCGCAAGTGTGAAAAACACAGCGGGGAGAAAACGAGAGTGTTTGAGCAAAGTTACGATGGAAACAGCGAGAACTGCGGAGGAACCCGGAGAAAACGAAAAGAGTGCGAGAGAGAAATAAACAAAAACGTACCGAGAGGAATAAAAAAAAAAAAACGTACTGGTAGTAAATGTTGTTTTAAGCTTTTATGTTGGACACATCTGCGTAAAATTTGCGTTGCGAGAATCCCGCGATGAGAAAAAAAAAAAAAATTAAATCAAAGAAGGAAACGGGGAAGGGAGATAAAAGAACGTCCCCGCTTTAGCCAGTCGCGGTAACACCGTTCGAAACGCGCTCTATGTTGGTTCGCGCACGAAAACGAATTTAATTTTTTATTCCTTTCTCACTCTCTGTATAACTCCAACAGTCTCCCTCCATATTTTCTCTCACTCGCCCAATCTAGCGCCGCAATTAGAAACGAGCTTATATACGTTTGACGTCGAACCACACACGACGCATCAAAATCAACGCTTGTCCTCTCTCTCTCTCTCTCTCTCTCTCTCTTTTCTCCCTCTCTCTCACCCTTCTCGTTCTTTCGTTCGTATATACCAAACTCATCCCTCTCGATTTTCCCATTCCTCGAGCTCGTTTCCTTGCATCCAAACACCGCACGATTTGTCGTTCAGGACGCTTTCATTTCCTACTCCGAGGTGGAGGAGTATGAGAGTGAAGGCGACAAAACGAGGAGAAAAAGACAAATTTGACGAAAAATAAACAAATGAAAATGTCCCTGACGAGTCTCACTCGTCTCGTCGTGAATACACATAAGCGATTCACCATGCGAGTTTTTCCAATGTAGACGCAATCACGAAGATTTTTCGAGGTACATCAAGAGATATGCGACAACCATACACTATATATATATATATGTATATATGCAGATCTATTTATCATCAACAAAGTAGAATTTTCAAGGATTTGTGCACGTGACCTTTTTTTTCATTTTTGATTGACTTCATTTTGGAAGCCTGGAAAAAAAATTACGTTGGTCCAGGCGGCGAGCAAGAAAGTTGACGTAATATAGAGAAGAATACCTCGAACCAAAAACGAGGCAACTCAACATAATTTCAAACTGGTCACAACGCACGAGCTAACGGATAAGATTGTTGTATATATACCTAAGCGAATCACCATGCGAGTTTTTCCAATGTAAATGCAATCACGAAGATTTTTTGAGGTACATCAAGAGATATGCGACAATCATACACTATATATATATATATATATATATATATATATATATATATATATATGGAGATCTATTTATCATCAACATAGTAGAATTTTCAAGAATTTGTGCACGTGACCTTTTTTTTCAATCGATTTTAAGCGACTAAACAAAACAAAAATTATGTTTCTGAATTAAACTTTGTATTGATTGACTTCATTTTGGAAGCCTGAAAAAAAATGACGACGTTGGTCCAGGCGGCAAGCAAGAAAGTTCACGTAATATTGAGAAGAATACCTAGAACCAAAAACGACGTAATCACGGAGATTTTTCGAGGTACATCAAGAGATTTGGGACAACCATACACTTATATATATATATATATACACTTTTACATATATATATATATATATATATATATATATATATAT
Organism: Dyspetes luteomarginatus; assembly: GCA_963669185.1. Classification (NCBI taxonomy): domain Eukaryota; kingdom Metazoa; phylum Arthropoda; class Insecta; order Hymenoptera; family Ichneumonidae; genus Dyspetes; species Dyspetes luteomarginatus. Next base: position 16,569,172 of record OY769908.1, on the reverse strand, counting down.
ATATATATATATAGAGCTAATTTTTACATTAAACAAATAGAATTTTCACAAAGAACAAAGTAGAAAGTTGTAGATACGTATATAGAGAAGAATACCTCGAACCAAAAGCGACGCAACTCAACATCAGTTCAGACTGGTCACAACGCACAAGCTAACGGATAACATTGTTATACATATATATATATATATATATATATCTATATAGATGGTCAAAAGCTAGAAGGGCGTATAAAGTAATGCATAAACATAGCTTGTATGCCTTTCTGGTGTTTGACCATCGATATGGAGGAGAGGAGGCACGATGCTAGCAGGTCTGGTAATCCACTTACTGTTCTCATCCCGATACGACATCCGTTTCGCACAGTTCTCGCCGAAACGGTCGCGCGTCCGATATATACAGCTATATCGTATCAAGGCCACTATGGCAAATTGTCCGGGAGTTCGACTATCACTCGCGCTTTGATTAACATATTGCCTGCTGCTGCTGTAGCTATCCTATAGAGCGTCGAGAAAAGCTGGTAAAGGACCGAGAGAATCCAGCCTCTTGCCCTCTCGCGTTCTACCAGTTTCTCGTTTATATATATATATATATGTAGGAGGAGAGGGGAAGAGAGAGAAAGAGAGAGAGAGAGAGAGACAGAGAGAAACGAGATTGGCAACACGCGTGTCGCTCTTGCCAATGTTCCCTGTCAGATTAAACCACATCATCCGCGAAGCCGAATTTTCGAGGATACTCCATTATTGAATTGGGTCCAGAATCAATCATTGAAATTTAATATACGTGATAGTTTTTGTTTTCCAATTAACCGTTTGCCAATAAAACCAATAAAACGCCTCCCTAAACTCATATTTTTTATAATTGTCTTTCGTATCCTTTTTATATCGTTTGGGAAAATTGACAAAAGAGTCCTCTGGATTACACGCATTCATATTACTTTGTAGATTAAAAAATTGCTTCACCATTTTTAAATGCCATTTTGCTTTTGATCCCAGTTCTCGAAACGTCATAGTAACTTTTTTTATTAATACAAAAAAAAAGGTTAGTAGTTATTGAGTTATTAAAAGAAATAAAAAAAAAAAAAAAACATTACTAGAAAAGTTAACTCCGGAGATGATGTAGTCGCGTATTCCATACTGCCTCATATCTCCTATCAGATTATCGTATCTGCTCGTTTCATTTTCTTTTAAATATCTATACATACTTCGCATATGCGATGAGCCAGAATAAAAAATTGCAATGGTGTACATCGAGATCGATAAAGTACATATCGGAGAGAAAAAAATGAATGAGAAACGAGGGAGGGGATACTCTCTCGCTTTTCTCTATCTCATTCTCGTATAGTCCTCCGTCAAATTCAAAGACCGATTCGAAGCCAATTCTCGGCAGTGCCCTGGCAATAACTCAGGATAAATGGCTGAGGCATTACGACGCTCTGTATACCGTTCGCGATACTTTATTCAGTTCATAAAATGTGTTCCCATAACGTATCGGTACGGGTGTACGTGCTTCAATTTTATTTGAAACGCAGCCTGCACTCGTGTCTTTTTTCTCTTTCTCAATTCCTTCCTCCCTCTGTTTCTCTTTTTCCTCATCGCTTGCACTCCCATGTAATAAAAGTACTAGAATCGACTGAGGGTATTTCCACATCCCTCTACCTGTACCTGTCCCCTTCATTTATTTTTCTCCAACTCTTTTTTCAGTATCTTCCAATTCACGATATCGACGCCACACATTTTCCATCGTTTTCCATTGTTTCTTGATTTTACTAGAATTTTCGAATTTTAGTTACTCCCCGCCCAAGTTTTCAAAATCGAATCGTCCTTTATATCGTTCATTCTATATCGTGACCCACCCTCATATCTTTTTTCTCCTTCTCAATTTTGTCCTCCCTCCATTTCTCTTCTTCTTCATCGCTTACTCCCATGTAATAAAAGTACTACAATCAACTGAGGATAATTCCACATCCCTTTATCCTGCCCCCTTAATTTATTTGTCTCCCACTCTTTTTTCAATATCTTCCAATTCACGATATCGACGCCACACATTTTCCATCGTTTTCCATTGTTTCTTGATTTTACTAGAATTTTCGAATTTTAGTTACTCCCCGCCCAAGTTTTCAAAATCGAATCGTCCTTTATATCGTTCATTCTATATCGTGACCCACCCTCATATCTTTTTTCTCCTTCTCAATTTTGTCCTCCCTCCATTTCTCTTCTTCTTCATCGCTTACTCCCATGTAATAAAAGTACTACAATCAACTGAGGATAATTCCACATCCCTTTATCCTGCCCCCTTAATTTATTTGTCTCCCACTCTTTTTTCAATATCTTCCAATTCACGATATCGACGCCACACATTTTCCATCGTTTTCCATTGTTTCTTGATTTTACTAGAATTTTCGAATTTTAGTTACTCCCCGCCCAAGTTTTCAAAATCGAATCGTCCTTTATA
>OY769908.1:16559220-16561720 GCA_963669185.1 Dyspetes luteomarginatus | reverse complement strand
CCAAACTCTGCCCTTATTGAATCGGTGCATTTAGCTTTTTTATTTTATGACTTTCGCTCGTTTTTAGCTCATTCTATGAACTCTCCTGTCGTTCCTCAATGCGAAAATCACATATCATGGTCGTTGTCTCTCTCGCTCTCGCACACGATAATTCGTAAAACTCGATATTGTTCGAGGGTCTTCCTGTTCAATTGTTCAGCCGTCTGACTATTAATCGATCCGAATCCTGAGGAATTTCCCCTTTCCCAAACTCTGCCCTTATTAAATCGGTGCATTTAGCTTTTTTATTTTATGACTTTCGCTCGTTTTTAGCTCATTCTATGAACTCTCCTGTCGTTCATCAACGCGGAAATCACATATCATGGTCGTTGTCTCTCTCGCTCTCGCACACGATAATTCGTAAAACTCGATATTGTTCGAGAGTCCTCCTGTTCAATCGTTCAGCCGTGTGACTATCAATCGATCTGAATCCCAGGCGAACTGAAAACTTGAAACCCACCAGGGAGCACTTCATAGTCCACCTCAGTCTGGAATATGCTCTACTGCCGGAAGTAAAACCTCGATATTGCACAAGGGGTTGTATAATAGGGCATCATAGTGGATAGTACAAGCGTGCTTATCGGGCTTTTCGAAACTACATCGATAAATATTCCATACAAGAAAATGTAGTTTTTAAACACCTTCAATTATTTCTTCTAATGTATTTTTTTTTATCATCACGTCAATAGAATCGACTTTATATTATTTGAGACTTTAGCGTTTATTTTTAATTATTGATTGCTCCAAATGAACTAGCAACTTTTAGAAGGATTTTTTTTGAAAAATTCAAAGTTTTTCTCGAAAATCTATCGACTTATCCTAATGAGATTTCATCCTAACTCTGGCTTATGATGAAACATTTACAGAAAATTTTCATCCTCGGATAATAAAACGTCTACGAGCTCATCAAATAAAATTTTCATACCGCTGAAATATATTTCTGTATATGTGTGTTCGTCAAACGAAGTACATTTGTGCTACTGGACTGCTTTCAGTTCTCGAGCTTATATCGGTAAAATAAGCAGAATCTGTGACTGAAGAGAGATTCGCAATGGCACAGGATCTCGATATCGGTAATACACAGAAGGATGAAACAGTCTGTAGCAGTGAGAGAGAAAGAGAGAGAGAGAGAGAGAGAGAGAGAGAGAGAGAGAGAGAGAGAGAGAGAGAGAGAGAGAGAGAGAGAGAGAGAGAGAGAGAGAGAGAGAGAGAGAGAGAGAGAGAGAGAGAGAGAGAGAGAGAGAAGCTGAGAGAAAAGGTGAAATGCTCTCGCTGGTTGAGATCCGGGCAGCATCAGGCACGATCCATTAGCCGTTGAAGGGTTCCGGAGTGCATCCACCGAGTACACGTCGCGTTTACATCATCAGGAGGACGAGAAATCCTGTGGGTTATACTTGCACACATACATCCAATGTATACATTATAGTAGTGGGGTATGAGAAGTCCAGCCAGAGAGCACCAGGTCTCGCACTATCGTGGGCCGATAATATCTTGTTGCCCTTACGGCTCATCCCTTGAAAGCCTCTCGTTGCATTAGTCCGACACAGGGACTAGAAACTCGTGTGGTACAGTGAACGGTTGCGGCTCTTACTAAATATATATATACATATATATATATACATATATATATCGCACTTGACCGCATTTCTGTAATAACCCTTTGCTAAATGCACACCCTACGCCCAGATCTTCCAATTTTATTATAAATTGCTTTCAGTATGAAAAGAATTCGATTATTTTAACGATCTCTCTACTTTTGCCCCATAAATTAAGTCCATGATCCTTTTTCCGAAATTGTTGTCTCAAGTGTACAATAACGATCTTTTTTTATTTGTTTCTGAAAAACAAAAATTGCCGGAAGGAGTATAACTAAAAAAATTAATTTTTATTTCATTTAAAAATACATTTTTTATGATTTTATTCATATTGGAATTTTTCACTCATTACCAGTTCACTTCCATTCTACGTAACTTATTTTTTTCCTACACGGTAAAATATCATATTTGAATATCGATGGATATTATGCATAATTATTTTTATTCGACATTTAAAATGGATGCGTAGGTGGAGGTGAGATAAAAGCATATAAAGGTGGACTGTAGCGAGTGTACCATGTGGAGAGAAACGAATTATATATAAATGCAATGTCGTGTCGTATATAAGGCGCGATTCGTTCGTGCGGACATAAAACTCTCGCAAGCCATGCAGACCGTGTGATGGCCCGCTGGGGCCTCTCGGAAGCTTTTCCTAAAGCTTTACATCGCGCTCTTTGGGTACCACACCGACTTGCTCTTCATACAGCTACAATATACGAACAAGCTACTCGACATTGGGTAACATTCAAGCTTGCCCTGCCAATAATCCCCAGTAATGAGTCTCTCTGTTCCTGCCCATTTAATTCAGCTACAAATTTGGAGAAACTGCAGGATCACGCATATATTTGCTCTGATAACTGAATCGC
>OY769908.1:16551720-16554220 GCA_963669185.1 Dyspetes luteomarginatus | reverse complement strand
GGTGTATAATTTTAGTGCTACTGAATAACGAGGATAAAAATTAATTTCACTGTAAAAATGTACAAAAGGTACAAAAGAAAGTTTCTCGTATTGACTTTATATATAATTTGAAAATTGAAACTTCACTAATGAAGAGCAATTTTTTTATCATGGAAACTCTGCGAGCTCATACACACAAATAATGAACTTATTATTATATTCTTCATCTTCAATAATTGGATGAATTGAAAAAAAATTTTTTTTTGAAAATTCAATAGAAATCGTATATCTATGGATGAAAAAATATTGTTATCGAATAGACGATGATTGAACGATATTAATACGTTATATAAATGCTTGGGTGTATAATTTTAGTGCTACTGAATAACGAGGATAAAAATAAATTTCACTGTAAAAATGTACAAAAGGTACAAAAGAAAAATTCTCGTATTGACTTTATATATAATTTGAAAATTGAAACTTCACTAATGAAGAGCAATTTTTTTATCATGGAAACTCTGCGAGCTCATACACACAAATCATGAATTTATTATTATATTCTTCATCTTCAATAATTGCATGAATTGAAAAAAAAAAAAATATTGAAAATTCAATAGAAATCGTATATCTATGGATGAAAAAATATTGTTATCGAATAGACGATGATGGAACGATATTAATACGTTATATAAATGCTTGGATGTATAATTTTAGAGCTGCTAAATAACGAGGATAAAAATAAATTTCACTGTAAAAATGTACAAAAGATACAAAAGAAAAATTCTCGTATTGACTTTATATATAATTTGAAAATTGAACATTCACTGAATCTCTTTTGTTCATTCTTTTCTCTTCGCTCTTTGTTATATCATAAATCGGTCTCGTTAGCCGGGAAACTTTGTTTTTGAGCTGTCAGTCGGTTCGTGGCGCTCATTAGATCGCCACGGTGTGTGCGACGATAATTAGAAGTTTTAGTTCTCCGCCTTCGCACGTTTACTCTTTATATATATATATGTGTATATGGGGCTCTCACGTTCCCCGAAGCCATGTCTCTTTGCCCCTCGAGCTTATATAGCGCGTTGCGTTTATTCCGGTAATGATGTTGCCCAGCTATATGTACTACATATGTCCTACTACACACACATATACACATATATATATATATATATATATAGTGTAAGGAAGGAAAGATGAGGATGATGCCTGTGGCTCATCGCCGATTATGCCTTCCCAATATTCGTCTCGATCGAAATCATCCGCAGTCCATCTCACTCGTACAACCATAGAGTCATTTCATAGAATGAAAGAACCTAAGACGTGAAAAAAATTGCGTTTTAAAGAAGCGAAATAAAATTGAGCATATATAAAAAAAAAACGTGCTAATTATCGTCCTTTCTTTAGAAAGAAAAAAAAATTATTCCACGTCCCATTTAGAGACTCGAGTGATAATCAGATTCATTGAATCGAAATATTGCTAATATGCCCACCATGGATTAATTTTTTTTTCACTCTGCTATCATATGACGAATAAAAAAATATATGTGAGGGGTTGAAAAATTAATATTCAAGATGACCCTCATCGGTTTTTTTATCATTCACACGTGCTCTTAAGCCAGATAAGAAAAATCAACTTACGATGCAATCATCGAGGGAAATGAAAGAATTGACCGATGAAAAAGAAATACTTGAAGTGAGCCAGGTAGATCGTGGAGGGTACCAGATGGGTACAAGATGAGAATAAACACGTATAACTATTTATATATAAAACAAATGTATGTATGAGCTAATATAAAATCAAAAAAAAAATGTATGAAGTAAAAGCCAAATAAGAATATATATATATATATATATATATATTACAGAGGGAGAATGAGAGAGCGAGAAATTGCGAGAGAGGAAGGGTGAAAAGGAGTAAAAGGGGCTTAGGGGTAAAAGCCCTGTGTCGAGCAAAAATGAGATGGGGTGAGAGGGGAGCAACGTGAGACGAAGGTTGGTTGGCAAAAGAAATATATATATATATATATATATATATATATATATATAGCGAGAAGAGAGATCGAGGTTGGTGAAGAGAAGGAAAAGGAAAAGAGGCTGTAGGTACGATGCGGGGGTGAAAGTGTGTAGAGGGTGAAGCGCGAAAGAAGCTCTGGAGAAAGGGTGGAGTTTGCTAATTACGCGCGCTCTCTCTAATGAATAAGCTCTAATGAACCACTTTCTGTTAATTAAAGGCCGCCTCTATCCCTCTCCCATCTCTCTCTTACCCGGGGGGCATGGGGGGTCGGAGAGTTCACTCCACAAGAGCGTACTCCGCACGGTCGTCGCGGCCGCTTTCTCACTCTCTCTCTCTCTCTCTCTCTCTCTCTCTCTCTCTCGCTCTCTTTCCATTCTATATAGCTCACAACACTCGCGGTCTCTATCAACTTTACGTTGCCACTGGGGCCTCCTCTTCCTCCTCACACCGTTCTACTCTCGTTAATATATACTATATTTATATATTTCTGCATATACATATATATACATG
>OY769908.1:16499220-16546720 GCA_963669185.1 Dyspetes luteomarginatus | reverse complement strand
TTGATAATCACGAATATATGATGATAAATTTAAGGACAATTATTCCATGATAAATTCCGTCTGATAGGATCAAAAATATTTGACAAGTCTGAATTTGATGAAATTGATAATCACGAATATATGATGATGAATTTAAGGACAATTATTCCATGATAAATTCCGTCTGATAGGATCAAAAATATTTGACAAGTCTGAATTTGATGAAATTGATTATTACGAATATATGATGATAAATTTAAGGACAATTATTCCATGATAAATTCCGTCTGATAGGATCAAAAATATTTGACAAGTCTGAATTTGATGAAATTGATAATCACGAATATATGATGATGAATTTAAGGACAATTATTCCATGATAAATTCCATCTGATAGGATCAAAAATATTTGACAAGTCTGAATTTGATGAAATTGATAATCACGAATATATGATGATGAATTTAAGGACAATTATTCCATGATAAATTCCGTCTGATAGGATCAAAAATATTTGACAAGTCTGAATTTGATGAAATTGATAATCACGAATATATGATGATAAATTTAAGGACAATTATTCCATGATAAATTCCGTCTGATAGGATCAAAAATATTTGACAAGTCTGAATTTGATGAAATTGATTATTACGAATATATGATGATAAATTTAAGGACAATTATTCCATGATAAATTCCGTCTGATAGGATCAAAAATATTTGACAAGTCTGAATTTGATGAAATTGATAATCACGAATATATGATGATGAATTTAAGGACAATTATTCCATGATAAATTCCATCTGATAGGATCAAAAATATTTGACAAGTCTGAATTTGATGAAATTGATAATCACGAATATATGATGATGAATTTAAGGACAATTATTCCATGATAAATTCCGTCTGATAGGATCAAAAATATTTGACAAGTCTGAATTTGATGAAATTGATAATCACGAATATATGATGATGAATTTAAGGACAATTATTCCATGATAAATTCCGTCTGATAGGATCAAAAATATTTGACAATTCTGAATTTGATGAAATTGATTATTATGAATATATGATGATGAATTTAAGGACAATTATTCCATGATAAATTCCGTCTGATAGGATCAAAAATATTTGACAAGTCTGAATTTGATGAAATTGATAATCACGAATATATGATGATAAATTTAAGGACAATTATTCAATGATAAATTCCGTCTGATAGGATAATTGTCCTCAAATAAATAAACGAAACAAATTAATTAATATTAATTATTCGAAAATAGTAGAAAATTGATTATAATCTTTTTTCACTATCGTAACATTCTTCAATTTTTTATTACTACATTTCAATGCTGGTTTATTTCTTAGGCAATTTAATATACTAAAGATGCCAATAGCAAAGGGTTAAAAGAATGCTCTTAAAGTGTACATATAGAACGATATCGTTCGATCGATATGCATCGAAGCGAGACTCTCCATTAACGCGCCAGGCTGTTATATAATTTTTATCCACGCTCTCTTGCGGTTTCCTGTCTCGCACTATATACTGTAAAATATATAATAGACGTTCATAGAGTAAACGCGTGTATCAAAGAAACTTGCAATAATTTACACGAACGATAAAGCCCGAGAGTATTACAAGAAATAACTTTGTTGTGCGTGATGCATCTCGCTCGAAGCACACGAGCCTTTTTTTCGTCTCATATTGGGCCCGATTGGGCCTGAACAGAAGCTCGGGCTTCTGTTATACAGATACAGTAGATCGTCCCATAACTGATTAAAAAATCGTGCTCGAGGGGAGGGATACAAAGGTCAATAAGTCACATCAAATTCACTGTAGAGCATCAAAGTAATTTTTTTAATCATAAATATTTTAATTATCATTATCATGCTCTTCTTACAAACAATCTCACATCGAATAATTACAGAATGAATCGTGATCGTGGCTAAATTTAGCGTCTATAACTTAAGCGGGTATGACTGTAGAATTTCCATCATCATAAAACTTCTGATTACCCTCATTATTATATGAGACTTCCATTATAATATCGATTCTGTGTAATATCACGAGTAAAGATTTCACGATTAGTGATAAATAAACGACTATAACTTAGGATGAACTGCGACTGGCAGCTTGGCAAACTCAATTTCTTCTATCGTCGTAAATACTTTAATCACTATTATCATTATTACAGGACTTGGTACATAAATGCATACTCAATAAACACACTGGACCATAATTTTCCAGAGGGATCAGTGGATAAAACCATGGATGGCCAGTGGTACGGTGGGGTGGGGCGAGGGGGGGGGGGGGGGGGTTACAGCTACTACACAAGTCTCGAAAATAAGTTGCAACAGCTCTATACAAGAGTATCGTAGGCTTGCGGTTAGTCCACGGAGGCACGTGAGGCACAAGACTCGACGTATATATACATATATATGTATATACGTGTATATATATGTATATATATATATGTTTATATATATATATATATATATATACATATGTTTATGTATATACATATATATATATCTCCCTAACCACTCTGGGGTCTGCTTGGGTTTTGTAGCTCCCGCACCGCGCCATACCTACACAGCTTCTTCGAGTCCTGGTGGCCCTTCTCTCTCTCTCTCTCTCTCTCTCTCTATATATATATATATCTCCCTCTCTCTTGCTCCCTCATCGCCAAGGCTTTGAATTACGTTTGCCTCGATGCCCGCGTAATCGATTTAACCTCCATTATGTTCCGCAAGCACAAGTGCCTGCAGCAGAAACGGCAGCGCACAACTCACACTACACCCCAATCTTACAACTACATTTACCTCTCGTGACTCTGTGTATACGGAATGCACGTTTCTTTTTTTTTTTTTTTTTTTTTTTTTAAATAAAAAATCTAACTAATTTGCGAAATTCTTACTAGGAGAAATATTAAGACGAGATGAGTTCAATAAGTTTGATACTTTTTCGATAATATTGTTGCTTTTTTTTTAAATTAATAATATTTAACCTCTGAACTGATAAGAAGAAATATAAAAAAATGTATTAATTTATTAATTTATTAATGTAGTTGATATAATTGTCGGGATGCATTCAATACCTTTTGAATTATTCCATCCAGCAATTTTCATATATGATCAGGATAGTTTACGAGTTGATAACAAATCAAACCTCAATCAATTCATAAATTGGTAATTGGCACTGGGAAAATCGAGATATATCGTCGAACAGAGAACAATTGTGAATTGATCAAGTTGGAAGTTTGAATTGCATAATTCGGTGAAAATAATAGTCATGATATGGTAAAGTAGCTTTAGATCTGTTGGTATATGTACAGGCGAATAATATTGTAACGAAGCGACCACGTGGAAGCTTACAGTGCAGTGAATACAAGAGGAAGCCCGTCGGTTGCTTCTGTTGCTGCAGCTGAAACCGTTTCTACTGCTGCCAGTTTGTTGTCGAGTAGAAGTTCGCGTGCAAAATGCCAACCGAGAAAGGGACCAGATATACCGAGGACATGATAATTGTTGTAGTAATTACATAAAGGAGACACAGTATATACCGTACATAATATCAACATAGAGCAAGTGGGATAGTTGAGAATTTAAGGACGAGGACAAGAAATGAGAACGAAGGGCCAGCAAACTAGAAATGCCAGCAAGCTAAAAGCAGATGGAATAAGAGCTAAAACGAAAATGAGGAAATGAGAGGAAAAGGGATATAGAAGAGAGGAGAGAAGGAAAAGCAGGGAATGAATTCACGAGACGCACTAATTATCTCACGAATAAAATCTCATTAAATCCCTGAGACAGAATCTAGCGCCCTGTCGACAACACACTATTTCTTTCGGTACTATATATACATACATACACACACATATATATATATATATATGTATATATGTATATATATATATGTATGTGTGTATGTGCTATTATATATATATATTTATAAGTGTATAACAGTCTCACGATCCATGCTTGTGTTACAGAGACCTTTAGGTACGTATACGTTTCCCCATTAAGCCCCAGAGCAGTCTGTAGGTTTCTTCCCTTTCTTCTCCTTTCCCCGCTTCTTCATCTATATCCGTTTGGCGTCATTCCTGTAATATGAAACGTTTCACACAATAGTCGAATTAATTAAACTGCTTCGTGAATAATCGACTGCACTGTACAATGAGAATACGCAATAAGTTTACGCAAATATTTGTTGGATTATTATCATTCGTTCTTACCGAGAAAAACATGAAATTATTTCATGGAAATCAAGAGCAATTTCTGTTTATTTATTTTATTTTTTCAATCGTCTGATCTGAATAAAATCAATTTTGACGTTTCGGAAAAAAGTAAGCACATGTTTCGCGTTAAATTCGAAAGAGTTATATCTAAGGAAGAAAATTTCATGAATTTTTTTACATGTCACAGAAGTAGTTAACCAAAATATTTGTTTGAAAAGAGATATCTAACATGATATTCGTTTTGATTTAAATGTCACCGTCTATTTCAATAATGAAATTTTAATTAGACTCAGAATAAATCTCAACCTATAATACATTTGACTAAATTAAATCTTTCGAATTTCTTCCATAGGAACATTACGATGATTCCGATATTAAAATATCTCGGCAAAAAAATTGAGCAGCCATAAGATTTGAATTTTTGAAATCCTTTTTATTGATTTTGCACATTTTCGAAAAAAAAGTCAGTCCATGTTTAGCGTTAATTCTGAAAGAGTTATATCTGGAAAATAAAAATTTATAAATTTTTCTAGAAGTGACAGATCAAACCATATTATGTGTGGAGCAAAATATGTATTTAAAAATAGATCTAAAATTGTATTCGTTTTCATTTACATATCACAAACATTTTTCCATTTTTTTTTCATCATAGAAGTATTTCCCATTGGATTACTAAACATTACGAAGGAATATTACGATGATTCCGATATTAACATATCTCAGCAGAAAAATTGAGCAGCCATAAGATTTTAATTTTTGAAATCCTTTTTATTGATCTTGCACGTTTCCGAAAAAAAAGTCAGTCCATGTTTAGCGTCAATTCTGAAAGAGTTATATCTGGAAAATAAAAATTTATAAATTTTTCTAGAAGTGACAGATCAAACCATATTATGTGTGGAGCAAAATATGTGTTTAAAAATAGATCTAAAATTGTATTCGTTTTCATTTACATATCACAAATATTTTTCCATTTTTTTTTCATCATAGAAATATTTCCCATTGGATTACTAAACATTACGAAGATTTCGGAATTAACGTATCTCGGCAAAAAGTTGAGCAGCCATGAGATTTCGATTTTTGAAATGCCTTTTTCCGTCAAACACAAACACGCGCACGTATAAATATACGAGGACAGTTCCGAGACGTATACCGCATATAGCCCACATCGTGCCAATCTATCGAAACGAGGAGTGACGTTTATTGAATCACGGTAGAGGGTTAGGCTTGACCGGCCGAGAGGCCGAGAGAGACGATCGTTGGATGCTGTGTGGACTCTCTCGTCGGTTTCAGTAGAATCTCTAGCTGGAGCGTTTTTTTTCACTCCACCTGCCCGCGCGTCCGCGACTAGCGTGCACAAATACACACAGAGACACCCCCACATCGAGTCAAAATGGGCGATAGCTCGTCACCGCAGTTGGGGAATTGCGGAGAGAGTGAGCAGAGAGAGAGAGGGAGAGAGAGAGAGAGAGAGAGAGGGCGGACAGAGGGCGGAGAGTTTGAGGGGACCGCAATTCATTTAATATTTCCAGCCAGGAGGAGAGAAGAGTCGGGTGAGCGAGAGTTTTCTCTCTCTCTCTCTCTCACACTCTCTCGCGGACACTTGTCAGTCTGATAATTATGGCCTCGACTGACATCGGGCTCCATGCGTCTACCCAACCCGATCGTTTATTAATTAGTCGATGGAAAAAAAGTGCCCACGAGCAGCACACATTTTGGTATGGAGAAGTCGAGTTAGCGAATAGTTTTTACCGGCTCTCTCTGCTATTTATATGCACACAGACGGACAGGTATCCTTCCCTCCCATCCATTTCAATATCCTCGTTCAAATTGTTTTTTCGTTTTTTTTTCATTTTTCTACTTTTTTCCACCCAAAACGACAGAGATAATACCGAATATAAATAGAATTTCATTACCGAAGGAAAAATAATTTTCGTCTATTATCCATTTCGTTGAAGCCTAAGAGACATTTTTTTTTCGTTCAATCTCGTCACTGTGGAAACGTCCAGATCAGCATATCGAATCGTGAGATAAAAGTAAACGTGCTATTTTTAAGCTGATGAGTGAATTATTGGAGCTATGGCGACAAATGGAGTTTGATTTGTACGCGCCCCAAAAGGAGGGTTGAAAATTTTGAACTTTTTTCTTACACCCTCTTAAGACCCGTCAGGGAAACTAAACGGAGCTAAATTTGACACTAGACATTTTTCACTAAAACAATTTTTCAATCCGATTAATTTAATTTTAACGCGACGACGACCACAATGCTCGATATTCTCGTTTATCCTAGGAAACTTTTTACACTTTTTGACACATGACCCGTAAAATAAGATGCAGAGGGACGACCCTCCACGAGACTTTTACGTCTCGATCTGACGCGCTTTCAAATTCTCGTGTTACATGCATATTTCAAATAGCAATAATGTCGTCTGGACACACTCAACCGCGTCTCTCCCAAAATATCTTTACGATCGTTTCGAAACTTTGAGACTCGTATAAATGCACAAATGTTGCCAGCAAATTTACAAAGTTGCATCACGTTTCGGAATTTCAATCATCCATAATACCAACAAAATCTGGTGAATAATAAAAATGTCAATTCAAATTTTAATTATCGTGCACAATTTAATTGTACGAATGTGTAGCTCAAATTCCCAAATATACTTCGTTCAAATTCAAGGGCTGTTGGATTTTTTATTTTTCAAATTGAAAATTGTAATTTACTTGTGAAATAATAAATTATTCATAATCATTAAATATAATAGAAATTCTTCTGTATTTAATGCTATACATATATTCTGTTGTATGACGATCGTAGATTCGCCCCCCAACCCCACTCCGCCGCCGGTAAAAAAATTTTACCTTGCGGTACAATTTTCTTTTATATCCCGTGCGTGAGTCAACGGCCAACGAGACTCTCGTGTGTCTCTCGTTTATATGCGATCATCTCGACACATTCTTGTTCCTTATAGGCGTACTGTATGCTTAATAAATATATGTGTATGTATCATGTATGCAATATATATATATATATATATATATATATATATATATATGTATATATATATGTATATATATATGTATGTGTGTGTGTGTAATACTCGGCGTATTACGTGCGACTCGTCCGTCTTCCTGAGCGCGCGCGCGCTGTATATAGCTTGTAAATATTTTAAGACGCCATCGCGCTCGGTGAGCACGTGTCAATACGGGTGTTGGAAAAATTTTATGACACCCCCTGGAATTCAGAGCAGTATGAAGCACGTGTGTCTTATATGGAAGCGGAAGAAAAAAAAAATAATAACACATAGATAGATGAATTATTAGAAGAAGTATATATATATATATTCTTCTTCATCTATATATATGTGTATATATGTATAGTGCAAAAGAGATCACGCTGGAAAAATGTAAAAAAGTTGGGCCCATGGGATTTCCCCCTCCCGTCACCCTGCGAGATGGTCACCTAGAAAGGACGCACAGTCTTGTGCAGAATTCCTCGAGAGACGAGCGTCAACGACTCGCCATTTTGCAACAAGACTCGCGAAACTGTCTCTCGTTGCAGCCACCCCAGTCGGTCTCGTTCAAGTTTAAGATACCGAAATGATAAAAAAAAAAAAGAAAAAAAAAACTAGCTGAATGCAAATGTGACCATCGCACCGCATGTCTGTATGGAAGCGCAAAGGGAAAGCGACGCGATAAAAAATGCATAAAGACACGACGCGAGGCCTTTTTCACTCTTGCATCGCTACGACGGCCTTAAGTCTCTCCTATTGCAACACATGTGCAAGATCGTGAGCAGCCTCTTGGCTATGCCTTGCAATAAAAGTTCTAGCTCTACGTTTGGCTTGTGCAGCGACTGAAAAAAAAGATCGGAGCACTAAAACCTGCCGAGCTATCGTATGCATTACATTATCCACGGTGTTTACTGCTCTCCTTTCTCTCTCTCTCTCTCTCTCTCTCTCTCTCTCTCTCTCTCTCTCTCCCTCTCTCCCTCTCTCTCTCGCGCTCTCTCTCTGTCTCTCTCTGTCTCTCTGTCTCTCTGTCTCTCTCTGTCTCTCTCTCTCTCTCTCTCTCTCTCTCTCTCTCTCTCTCTCTCTCTCGCTCTCTCTCTCTCTCTCTCTCTCTCTCTCGCTCACCTTTCCCACTGCATCACTTTTCCTCGTACAGGACCATTTCATTCTCATCGAATAATTCAAAAAAAATATGACCATGAAAAATCTACAAATTAATTGATTCGACTTTTTGCTGATTATTGAAAGTTAAGCTGTTCTTATTCTTATAGCTTGTCGCTTTTTTATTATTACTCAGGCTGGAGAATTTGAAATTTGAAGAAAAAAAACCTATCAAAAGTAATTTAATGTTTATTCGTGCTGAATTTTTACGTGTCTTCCCCGTCACTTGTATCATATCTTTTGAGGAGAATCAGTGTCACAGCATTTTAATTATTACTTAGGCTGGAGAATTTGGAATTTGAAAAACAAAAACGTATAAAAAGTCACTTCTATTATATTTTTTACATACTATCATCTTCTCACTGTACATTTTTCCAAAATCTTTTGAGGCTCAAAGCTCATATTTATTTGTTTGACGATTTGAAAAGGGACCAAATAATAAATGGTCTTGGATCAGGAATAGAAGCTGCAGAGCTTTTAGTGTCTGTACGTGATACTGAGGATAAAATCTCACACACACCCACACATATTATATAAAGGTTAATATGTGTGTATGTGTGCATTCGAATGTCAGTTTGAACGTGGATTTTAACAAATCGGTGGCAACCGGCTCGTCTCAGCTTTTTAATTATTACTCAGGCTGGAGAATTTGGAATTTGAAGAAAAAAAAGCATAAAAAGTCACTTCTATCGTATCTTTAACATACTATCATCTTCTCACTGTACATTTTTCCAAAATCTTTTGAGGCTCAAAGCTCATATTTATTTGTTTGACTATTTGAAAAGGGACCAAATAATAAATGGTCTTGGATCAGGAATAGAAGCTGCAGAGCTTTTAGTCTCTGTACGTGATACTGAGGACAAAATCTCTCACACACACACATGTTATATAAACGTTTATATATGTGTATGTGTGCATTCGAATTTCAGTTTGAACGTGGATTTTAACAAATCGGTGGCAACCGGCTCGTCTCAGCTTTTTAATTATTACTCAGGCTGGAGAATTTGGAATTTGAAGAAAAAAAAGCATAAAAAGTCACTTCTATCGTATCTTTAACATACTATCATTTTCTCACTGTACATTTTTCCAAAATCTTTTGAGGCTCAAAGCTCACGTTTATTTGTTTGACTATTTAAAAAGGGACCAAATAATAAATGGTCTTGGATCAGGAATAGAAGCTGCAGAGCTTTTAGTCTCTGTACGTGATACTGAGGACAAAATCTCTCACACACACACATGTTATATAAACGTTTATATATGTGTATGTGTGCATTCGAATTTCAGTTTGAACGTGGATTTTAACAAATCGGTGGCAACCGGCTCGTCTCAGCTTTTTAATTATTACTCAGGCTGGAGAATTTGGAATTTGAAGAAAAAAAAGCATAAAAAGTCACTTCTATCGTATCTTTAACATACTATCATTTTCTCACTGTACATTTTTCCAAAATCTTTTGAGGCTCAAAGCTCACGTTTATTTGTTTGACTATTTAAAAAGGGACCAAATAATAAATGGTCTTGGATCAGGAATAGAAGCTGCAGAGCTTTTAGTCTCTGTACGTGATACTGAGGACAAAATCTCACACACACCCACACATATTATATAAACGTTAATATGTGTGTATGTGTGTATTCGAATGTCAGTTTGAACGTGGATTTTAACAAATCGTCGGCAACTGGTGTGTCTCAGCTTGAGACACGCGAGATACATGTGAGAAAAGACCAGAGGAGAGTTACGAAAATGGCGAGTCTCTTTCCCTCCGTCTGTCTCGTTCGTTGTAGAGGCGAGAGACGTAGCAGCGTCGGTGGAAGGTTTGTTAGCGTCGCGGACATAACTTTCATTAATTGGAGAGGACTCCTCTGCGGAGGAGGCAGAGAGAACGAGCAAGCAAGATATATAGGTAGCGAACTAGCGAGCTTGCGAGCGGCAGACTGTCGTTGGGTTCCCCCGTAATTAATCTTATGCTCTAATGAGTGTCAATTGGCAGGAGCTGCCAATTAACGCAAAATCTCTGGCAGGGAATCTCTTTCTCTCTCTCTCTCTCTCTCTCTCTCTCTGTCTCTGGATAGCTTCGAAGCGAGAGATGGCGAAGAGACCGACAGAGAAATGGACTGAAGTACAGTCAGCACATATATAGACATATACATCTATATATAGATATATGGCTTTGGATATATACATGTATATATATATTAAAAAAAAATGTGATGTCCACGGTGTAGTTGCTGTGCATGGAAGAAAGGAAAATCTGTTGCACGAGACAGGATTGAAGAGAGTCAAAGAACGGAATATATAATGTCCAACATACATAATATACATAAATTTTCATGTACTTTTCATCATGCGAGAATTCGTTTCTTCATTATATGCCAATTATAGAAATTTCAACGCTTCTTAAATACATTTTGCGTGTGTGTCAACTTAAAATTTTTGATCATTTCTCTCTCGACGAATATTGTACTCGAAAAAAAGAAACTCATGAGTTTCATCTCCTCCACGTAAAATCTCAATGATTGCAACGAATAATTAAATCAGGACGGCAACTTATTTCACAGAAATTAGAATACTTTGGGTGAGGAATAAAAAAAAAAAAAACGTCTCCTACAATCTTCCGATACAGAGAAAACACGATAGAAATAATGCCAGCACAACCGAGGAGCCGAGGTTGGACCCCAAAAAGAAAGTGAAAAAAGATTGAGCTACGTATAGAAAATGAGAGCTGCGGGACCGAAGAAGATTGTGTAGCGGGATGTGTAGCGGGAAACGGGGGGTGGCAAAAGTAAGAGAAGCAGGAAAGCACCCACACACACACATACACGAACACACGTTCGGAGATTCGCGGTATACGCGAATGGAAAGGGGCAATCCTGCTAATGTAACGCCCTACTCTCGTTCTTCCTTCACCCTTCGCGCGCCCGCGGACCAGACCACTACGTATAAATAACGGTTGGGAGGATGGTTTGGGGTCTCTCTCGTTTCTACCCTTCTTCTTCAACGCCACTACCACACCAAGCATCACTCTGGCTATATCTCTTCATCCTGTTCCTTCCTCTTTCTATCCCTCTTTTACGCTCGCCCTTTCTCTGTGGGGTGTATCACCTAAACCTTCTCTATACTGGCACCTTTCCTTCTCTCTCTTTCACTCTTTATACATTCGCCTCAGTAATGGTCAGAGGAAATATCGGAGAGAGCCAAACTGGTGGCTCCGTCACCCTCGATACAAGATATATATATATATATATATCTATATATACGCATCCTATAGGCTGTTGGTTATATTTATATATAGATATGTATGTACACAAACTCTGTACATATATATATACATATATATATATGTATATATATACCTTGTATAGGAAGGGAGGAGAGCTTCTGGTAGAACTCCCGACACGTGAAAGCTTCGAAAGGGATGAAACGCGGTGGAAAAGCCTCATCCTCACCAAATTGACAAAGATAGCGTCTGAACGGTAGATATGTTTACCTCACCAGGCGAGGTGCTTCCAACGTAAAGCCTCTTCTCTGATATCCCGCATATACTCAGTCCAATGGACTAGCTTTTCTCTTTTCTCTGATGTATGCGTGGCTCTAGCCACCAACTTTTTGCTGGCAGAGGGAGAGAGACATATATATATATATGTATAGATAATCTAAGTGGTAGGCCCCTGTTATGCACAGACTTGCTTGCAATCCTCAAACGATTCCGGATATTTGGATATACGATATGTGATGAGAAATCGTGCGGTGTGCACAGTGAGGGCCAACGAGAGAGAAATACCTGGTATAAATAAAGCTTATAGACATAGGAGGACGAGCAAAAGATGCTTTCCAGGCATTGAGGTTCTTCCGCACCCTCTTTTTCCTCATTCATTAGAGCTACTACTCTATACTTTTGGTTGGATGAGGGAGAATGAAGAGCCTCGATGTAAAATGACTTTGAGTTTTCATTGGCGAAAATTCACAAATTCTGACCCAGATCGTTTATCCACACTGTGGGAGGGTTGAAATGTTTTTTTTTTTTTTTTTTTAACGTCCATTAACGGGATTCACACGAATCGCATCCATCACATCCCAATTTGTATCATTAGCGAAGGCGAGAATGAAACAAAAAATTCTCGTTTCAATGACACATAAATACCAATGAAAATATATGTCATTAATACTAATTAAAATTTAAAAATTGTTATTAATCGAGCCATTTTTTCATTCACAAAAAATACATTTCATTCATATATTATTATTTCGCAATAGCCAAATTGTCACTCAAATTTACGTGTGTCCATAATCCTTATTTCTTAGTCATTCAATCAATTTCAAAGATTTTAACATATGCACATTTGTGATTTAAAGCGTAGAATGCTTTTTCATTTCCTCATTAACGGCTTTTCATTTACTTGATGAATTCATTTTTCAGTGTCATCGAGACGCGTTATCATTGTAACTTTGTATTATTTAGCTTGGTGATTGAATCGTATTTATGTATATATGATTTTGTCGGCATGTTGCGAGGAGAGAGGGTAGTGCGTGAATGTGAGAGTCGATGTTGCCACTCGATGACATCGAAGGAAATGAAACCGTCTCTCTTTTCGCTCTTCATCATCGTTCCAACTGTATGGGGTGTGTACGCCATTGCGGCTGATATGTTAGTTTTCTAGCTTCGCACGTGCGTGTTTCTCTCTCTCTCTCTCTCTCTCTCTCTCTCTCTCCCTCTCTCTCTCTCTCTCTCTCTCTCCTAGTTTAGCAGCCGCCGGCGACAAAATCTCTCCCACTTTTTCTCCCCTCTCCTAGTCTCGCCGGCGACACACAGAACGATGAGATTCCTCGAAGCTTTTTCCTGCAGTCGTAATAAGAGTGAGAGTAATGGAAAGTGTCAATGAGGAAGTTTCAAAGGGAGAGGAAGAGGGATAGAAACTCTTAACGAAGGGTGAACGCAATGACGGCGCAGTATACTGATGGGCGTGGTGGGGGGGGGGGGGGGGGGAAGACCGTTGAGGTATGACTAGACGATGAGGATTAAAGGGGGCGAGGGATAATGCGGATAGAGAGGGGGTTGGGGGGGATGAAGGAGGGAAGTAAAAGGTGGAGGGATTGGTGGCGGCAGAGTGGAGCTCCCAATCAAATATACATGAGTTCATTAAGATGATATTTATTGAATGGAAGGTATTGGCATAATGCCAACGACACAATAGGCCCAAAATACCTATTCAACGAGACCGTATAGGCCGCCTCTCTCTCTCTCTCTCTCTCTCTCTCTCTCTCTCTCTCTCTCTCTCTCTCTCTCTCTCTTTCTATTTATGTCTCTATGTCTGCAATACCAGTACGTGTTGCACACCACGACTACACTGTGCTCTACCAATGTATATGCATGACGACACGATATTACCATTATGTACTTCTTGATTCAGCTCGCTCTTTCTCACAGCGAATCATTCACGTCGAATGTTACAGCCAAGCTGATGTAACAATTAAAATGATTAAATTTTCATCAGTCCCGCAATGTCTCGTTCTCATTATCGCATTATTATTATTGGAATTATTTTTGTTGCTGATTGATGGGATGATTTTTTTTTGCCTTTATCAAATGCATATGTGAACTTGGAATTTTCCAAACCTTAGAGTATTTCATTATTCTTCAATGTCCCTTTCTCATTGGAGAATTATTGCGACATGATACAAAATGGGACTGAGTAAAAATCGTCGAAGTCGTCGACGCCTGCTCTTGTACCAGACTAACCGGAATTCTCTCGATCGCCCCCCTTACCAGAGTCCTCTTCGTTCCCTTTTGCTACTTCTGCTCTGCTACCATACCATTTCAATTATCCCACTTTTAACGGGCTTATTTAAATCCTAAGTGCATACTCATGGAAATACTCTTGGTGAACTTTCCATGGGCGTGATGGGATAGGAGAACACGTTGGTGGTTTTGTGCCCGATGGGGTGGTTTCTATTCTACCCCTCCGTCGTATAGCAAAAGTTCTATATATATATATCTTTTCACCTTCGTCGTTTCCCTTCACCGTCTCTTTTAGTCTCTCGTCTCGCAAAGTGCATTTACATTCACTTAATTATTTAACCAATCGGCAAAACCCCATTTCTCTTGTTTCCATTTGACGCAAAGCTCACAAAGTTCATAAATTTTTTACCGCTTTTACTCTTTCTCTCTCTCTCTCTGATTCCTCAGCAATACGAGTAAAAGGTAAAGGGATCGACGTAGATTTTCCACGTTCTCGTCATCGAGAGAGAGAGAGAGTGGTCAGGGAGGATTTGTTGCTAAAGTAGAAGCGAACGAAGAGTCTCACGATCAATCGGAAAGAAAATCCTGATCCACAGTCCAACTTTTCTTGTCCACTTGTGAAAAATCTCTGATTCTTTGCGCGATCTGTGACAATTATTATTATTATTATTTTCATAGGAGAAAAATAATTGGCAATTTTCTTTCGTTCAGACCGATCGCTGAAATCTCTCGAGTGGTGTATATAATTGATGACATTTCGCTGTGAGATTTCGTGACAGGGTAACTCGAGACCGTACATTACACGCAGAAACGATTAACCCTGGAGCTATTTTGGTCTCTCAACCAATACAAGAAAACATCGAACGCTGTAACATTTCATCCCCTATCCGAGAGAAAAAAAAGTCTCTTGTGAATTTCTCTCCTCACTTCGGCATATCGAAAATGTCAGATGAAAAAGTGATGAGGAATTTTTTTATGCTATTCTCATTTAAAGAAAAAAAAAAAAATCATTAATTTCCCCGGAGATTTTATCACGTACACGTGGGCCAAGTTTGAAAAGTTTAAATGACATTCTTAATTATAGCCAGGGCTGGATCGTTACAAACAAAACGATTTAATACGACGGAGAAGAGCAGCTTACGTAAAGCTCGAAAATACTGAGAGATTCGAGCTTGACAAATATTTCGATATCACTTATAATATCTGTGCCATGGAATATTATATACAAATATTCGTTCGGTGTATATAATTGAACATTTTCGAGAGGATAAAGGTGGAAGATGATGGGGATGAAACGAAAGAATAATGCGAGAGTGGCGGTGGCGTGTGGTCCATTCGCAATCGCTTGTTTGTTTTTACTGGTCAAGAAATACGATTAATAAACTAATCATTCTCAGGCTGTGGTATCAATCATTTTACGGCTCAAGTACAATTTCTGCTTTGGACAGCTTAAGTAACAAGAATAGAGGAAAAACCGAGAATGCTGGAAATATACAGAGAGAAAAGACCGAGAGACAGAGAGAGGCCATACCATCGGACCGATTATTTGCTTCGCTTCAGTCGAATTGTTTAGACCTATTATAGGCTGGCTATATATATATATATATATATATATATATATATATATATGCATTATACGAAACCAGAAAGGCGAGCAATTTCGATATAGCGGATTCACTTGTTCGCGATTGAAACGTTCGCAGCATCTACACGGAGCCTTTCCCATCCCCTTAATACCTTTTTCATAATTGACCCGTCAATGACTCAGTTGCGTATCCGCGACAATAAATTTTGCGCTGGTAAGAGCATACTTTGAATATTTTTACTTCTTTCTCGTGACGACGAGGCTGGTCCAGAAACCCTTCAGAAACATAAATCCATTCTTAATTATTTTATTGTGCGACTGATGCGTCAAGAGAAATAATAATAATAATAATAATAATAATAATGAGAGTATAACTAAAAATAATTGAGAATGGATACCCTTACGGCACTTCATATCTCAAGAAAGTCTGTTGTTTACAATCATTCTATTTTTAATAAACTTGTGTCATACGTCAGTTGACTGAGAATCAGCAGATCGTACTATTGGCAAATCTCGAATTCCTTAGATATTTTTTTTTGTCCGTTTTTAGGGAGATTTATATATTTTATTATTTCGAAAAAGGATGCAGCATAGACAACAAGTCTCTCTCTCTCTCTCTTTCTCTGCCATCGGACGTTTCATTATCGAATCAAGTAAATTTCTGAATTAGGGATTCTGGGAAACTTAAAGACTGCAATATTAAATGATATATAAAAATAGAGATCGAACTCAAGAACCCAAGAGGGTCTCGACGTGACACACGAAGTTGAAGCTGGAAGGGGAGTCTTGTAAAAATTTCCTTATTGTTGGATATTAATTCACGATTCAAGTCTATTAAATATTACGGGTAATAATAATAGGAAATTTTTGAGAACTAAATTTGATAAGATGGATGCCCAGTACGTGCAGCAAATGATACATTAGCAAGAAAACAAAAGCGACGAAGCAATTGATATGTCGGTCCTGCAAGCTGCAAAAAACAACCCCTTCAGTATGAGTACGAATGGAGAGAAATCTTTACCAAACTGTTTCGTTATATTATTTTATTTTTATTTTCACACAGTTTTTCACGCAGTTTCATTTTATACAAAATTATAAAGGAAACAATTTACCATCGAACCATCCATGTATATCGTATTTTTTGATAAGCTCGTAATTTCATGCAAGTAAGTAAAAAATGCACTTTTCATTCACCGAAAATTCTAGAATTATCTTATTTGTTTTCAAATAAAACAGAGATTATTTGAACGAAATGATATTTTAACGGTTCCAGGAATAATTATTGCGCACTCCTCTTTAAATCGACAAGGGCCATTAAATTTGTGTGGTATATTAAAATTTATATTTTGCCTGGAGGGCATTTGAAATATGATTTTCATGAAAATTTACAGGAATATTGCGGAAAATCATGGTTTATTATACGGGATTCTCTGCATCAAATATTAACTACGGTGCCTAATGTACAGATTCAGAGAGATGAGAGAGAATGTGAGAGAGTTATCAATATATATATATATAGAAGATGAAATTTATCAAACTTTGCGCTCGAGGGCTCGTGTAAGCTTGAAAAAAAAAAATCCTCGCGAGGTAGAGCCAATGGAATGTGCGTGTCAGTAATATTCTGCATTTTAAAAGGTTTATACCTCCACCCTCTCCGTGGATGGTAAACGAAGCGAGCTGGCGTATAGTATAGCAGAGAGAAGGAGAGAGCGAGAATTAAAATATGAAAGCTTACAGAGCTTACCAAGCCATATTGGTTCAAATCGTATTTACGGATTTTAGTACACGCGAGACTTTTTCTCTTTTCGTTTCGCACATAAAAAAAAAACATATACATACATTTTTTATCCAATCGGGCGTAATCTTCCGCGTTACGCATGTTACATTATTTCAGGGATTTTATCCACGCAGCTTTTCCTCTTGTAACTGTAACCAATTTTTTAATGGATCAACGATTATAATTTCGAATATTTATTTCGTAATTTTGCAGCTACAATTCCGCAAGATAAAAAAACTTCAATTGATGTTTGAATCAACGAAACGTATATCTGTCAGTATTTGTCAGTATTTCACCAAACACAAAATTTAATTCAAAATCAATAAATCAAAAATTTCAATTTTTGACTTTCCATGATTACTTTATCGGTATTTTTAGTGGATTTTTTATCGATCCTTGAATTTAATACGCGCATAATATTGAATATGGTGAACGGTAATTTTGCATATTTCAGACAAATCTTGCCTCCAGCCACTAATTCGTCTCTCGAAATGCTTGAAATATGCTCGAAATCTCTGTCTTTTTCAGGGATTTTATCCACGCAGCTTTTCCTCTTGTGACTGTAGCCAATTTTTTAATGGATCAACGATTATGATTTTTAATATTTATTTCGTAATTTTGCAGCTACAATTCCGCAAGACAAAAAAACTTTACTTAACTTTTGAATCAACGAAACGTATATTTGTAAGTATTTGTCAGTATTTCACCAAAGCACGCAATCATTTGTAATTAGCAAAGAAAAATTAGTAATTATTCAAAATCAATAAATCAAAAATTTCAATTTTTGGCTTTCCATGATTACTTTATCGGTATTTTTAGTGGATTTTTTATCGATCCTTGCATTTAATAGGCGGATAATATTGAATATGGTGAACGGTAATTTTGCATATTTCAGACAAATCTTGCCTCCAGCCACTAATTTGCCTCTCGAAATGCTTGAAATATGCGCGAAATCTCGTTGCAGTTTCTTCCATGCTGGTGCTGCTTCTACTGACGCTGCGCTTCACCATCTAATACGCTGGAAAACGAGATGTACGTCTGTATATATGTATACGCAAAATTCACGACGAGAGCTGAATATATATCTATATATATATATATATATATATACATATATCGTTCAGCTTTGGCCAACTTGCCGAGAGCCAAAATCCTATATAGGACATTCAGAAGGACTCGGCTGCTTCCCACAGTCTCTGGATCGAGGTAAGGAACAATTGCAGCTAGGGAGACCAGCACAGTCCATTATATAACCCTCACCCACATACCCATATCGAGATTCCTTCCTATACTCGCAAAACCACTGCTGGCCACGTACACGTGCTAATTGTTTCCCTCGGCAAACTTTGCCCAGTTCTCTTCTCAGCACTAGTGCCAATCTACTTTAAACCCCAAAACTGAATTCTGCCAAAACTAAAACTCTGCCTAAGCCATGGTCCAGTTTATAAATAATTCAGAGAACAGAGTAAAAAAAATATTTTCATCAATCTTTAAAAGAAAATTCATGATTACACCCACCATTTTGATTGATTATATTTTATTCGATATATTTACAAACAATATTATTATACACTTTTATCTGCTTTTATACGGTCATTTTTTTTCTCTATCATCACATTATCATTAAATTATTTTAACAAAAAAAATATTTCATTTTGTACAGAAATCAATTGAATTATCATTTCTTTCTCCTGTCATAGGAGCAATTACGTGGGGGAAAAAAAAAAATAATAAAAAACGATAAGAAAATTCGTCAAGGAAGCCAGGATGTGTGCTGGCCGTTGTAATTAAGTTACTTCGAAGTAGTCAATGCCATTATCGTGTGAGACTGTCTGTTTCGCGGTTACCTTAGATCGGGGGGAGGGGGAAAAGGCACTTTGCGCGTTATATAGTTTCGTGTCCTCGCGATGTCTTCGTATATGCAGCATACGTACATGTACTTGTACATACATGCATATACTTCGATATATATGGTAAATGTGCGTTTGTGTATGTGTGTATAACACAAGGACCAACGCTGTACTCGCCACAGTGGGCCTTTGTGACCCACAGAACCTAATTAATTTCACGGTAATGAGTCAGTACTCCCTTCTCCCCTTCCTGCTCCCCATCGTTGCTCTACTGGACTCAGCGCCCGCCTTACAGAGCACACGAAGGACAAGTATATAGTAATAATTATGGGCCAGCTCGCTCACGAGGATTCTGAGTTATAACTGAGACTCATTTCCAACTAATCCCAAAAAGGTTAGTCAGAGCAGTCAGAAGTACCTTAAGTATTGCCAAGTAAATTAATTTGCGTCGCACCTTTTCCACTTTTTCATTTTTTTGAGATTTTGCGCCACTATAGGACATCCACCAGTTTTCCCCAGTCCTCGTTTTATGAACCTAAAAATTCGTATCACTCAGCAGCTGAAGAGCCGTGTCCTCGCTATAAAATAGTGATGGTTTTGACTAATCATAATTTGTGTCTGTAACAAATTTATCACTGTTAAAATATTCGAAACTTTTTTAATATATTCCTCAAACTATCTCGCGCATTATATTTAAACGTATAAAAAAATGAAATCCCTCTTAAATTCAAATAGCAGCTGTGATAAAAAATTCACAAAGTGAGAGCTAAATTCATTCTTTACAAAGGATTTTTTTAATTTGGGTATTGAATGTCTTACTGAACAAAAAAAAAATTATTTCACCGACGTTTCAAGACTAAATTCAGAAAAATTTATTTATTAGACATTTGAAAATTGTACGAGATTGCCAATTGGTGACTTTGAAACCCTTCGGAGTATTTCTTCATTGTTAAATACTTATAAGCTTGAGAGGCTTGACGTGTTTGATTTATAATGACTGCGAAGAAAATACATTGAGAAAAGTACAGAGTGTGCGCAAGCATGGTAATTGAACTTTTGACTCTTTGGGATCGAGAGTGTGATAAAAAAATTAAATCCCTTTTAAATTCAAATATGAGCTGTGATAAAAAATTCACAAAGTGAGAGCTAAATTCATTCTTTACAAAGAAATTTATTAATTTTGGAATTGAATGTCTTACTGAAGAAAAAAAAAATTATTTCACCGACGTTTCAAGACTCAATGCAGACAAATTTATTTATTAGATATTTGAAAATTGTACGAGATTGCCAATTGGTGACTTTGAAACCCTTCGGAGTATTTCTTCATTGTTAAATACTTATAAGCTTGAGAGGCTTGACGTGTTTGATTTATAATGACTGCGAAGAAAATACATTGAGAAAAGTACAGAGTGTGCGCAAGCATGGTAATTGAACTTTTGACTCTTTGGGATCGAGAGTGTGATAAAAAAATTAAATCCCTCTTAAATTCAAATAGCAGCTGTGATCAAAAATTGACAAAGTGAGAGCTAAATTCATTCTTTACAAAGAAATTTATTAATTTTGGAATTGAATGTCTTACTGAAGAAAAAAAAAAATTATTTCACCGACGTTTCAAGACTCAATGCAGACAAATTTATTTATTAGATATTTGAAAATTGTATGAGATTGCCAATTGGTGACTTTGAACCCCCTCGGAGTATTTCTTCATTGTTAAATACTTATAAGCTTGACAGGCTTGACGTGTTTGATTTATAATGACTGCGAAGAAAATACATTGAGAAAAGTACAGAGTGTGCGCAAGCATGGTAATTGAACTTTTGACTCTTTGGGATCGAGAGTGTGACTATGTAACGTTATAACGGTAATTTGAATCGCGCTTTAGTACACACAGAGCTTGCTGGCATTGACTATGAGTCGAGCCCAACGAGACGAAAACGCTTTTCCCGGTTCAAGCGAATGAATGAAGCAACGTTGAACCCTGAACGAGAGAAAGAGAGAGGGAGAAAGAGTCGAGGCTGCAGTTCAGAGGTTGGCGAAACTCTATACGTGGCCGACAACTGCACGGTGCTCGATGATGATGGCGGGGCCCACTTCCCCCGTCAAGTTGTCGTCAAAAGTTCATTGACCTATGACCTCGCAAGTTTCTAGACGTTCAAAAACCCAACTTTCATATTTACTCAGTGTGAAAATGATTCTTCGGTAATTTGGCCTTTTTTTTCCTCGGAGTCGCAATATAGAGTCAACGATGAAATTTTTACGAAGACACAAATTTCATTGCTATTGATCGAAAAGTTAAAAAATCACAAAAATTTGTTAATTCAAATAGAATGATTTTTCCTTTAAATTTTCAAAATGACATCTTCCTCCCAATTTCTTTTTCCTCTGTCAGTCATAATATTTAATAATTGGTCCCATAGAGGCCCAAAAATTGTATCGACCTCAAAAGGCATATTTTTTTTCATTCTGAAAAAAGAGAGAACAGCTCACAGAAGTGTTGAATGTTCGCGTGTTATGTAATACTGTTTTTCACGATTGAATCGATTTTATCTCTCGTTGTGATCGCCGTATATGTAACATATATATGTTACTCAAGAGCTGGTGAACATCAACAGACACACACTGGACGCGGTAATGGCTCTCTCGAGAAAGTGCCGAGTTGGCTGCACACTGGAGAGGGAGAGAGAGAGAGAGAGAGAGAGAGAGAGAGAGAGAGAGAGAGAGAGAGAGAGAGAGAGAGAGAGAGAGAGAGAGAGAGAGAGAGAGAGAGAGAGAGAGAGAGAGAGAGAGAGAGAGAGAGAGAGAGAGAGAGAGAGAGAAAGAGAGAGAGAGAGAGAGAGAAAACGTTATCATCCTAGGGATTGCAATTAGCATCCTATTTAATAATGCAAACTCAATGAGGCCGGGGTCCACTCAGCGTCGACCACCGCATATATGTATACACCAGAGCCTGTGCTGTTTCTGGAGGGCCTCGTGTTTGATAATGTAACGTACGATTAGCCACGGTAGACTATATATATATGTAATATATACTTCTCTATGCTGATGCTGGGATGCTTGAAAAAGAGAATTTCCCTTTGCAATTCGCCTTCTCCTTTACCCTCACTCTCCCAGCATGACTGACTAATGGAGAATCTTCATAGCGCGAGAGTTCTCAGACAGGGGAAAAAACTTTTTCAACGTACTACACGTGTTAATATTTTACCATGATGAAGAAACAATTTTCAAGCAAGGTATTAGAGCGACAAAATTATTATTTTTTTCTATCACACTTCTCAAGGACGTTAACGCACTTTGAAATAAATAATTTAATAAACATTTTTTGTCAGTTTAGTATTTTTCGCTGTTTCACGATGATTCTTTTAGTTTATTATTATTTTTGTGTGATCGAGGCGATTTGAGGAAAAATTGTAAAAAAGTGAGGAAAGTAAATAAATTTCATCGAGGAAAAAAATGGCTGGCGCGTTATTTTTTGGCCCAAAAATGATTATGATTGTATGAATTCTTAACCTGGATCGGATTTTTTGGATCGATAATTCGAATTAATAATTTCACGTAAATATCGTAAACGCAGATTTTCTCATTTAATAAGAAACTCGAAAAGTATCGAAATGTGCAACTTCCAGCATCCTGAGCACGCACCCTTTTCCTCCCCTGCTGCTGTACCATCGCACTTTCGGCGAATTGTATATAGTACACAGAGAAGCTCGAATGGATATGCTCTAGACACGATAGGAAGCCACCAACAATGCAAAGACACGATGAGAGAAAAGCGTGTGTGGCAAAACAGCGAAACCCCCCGCAGAAGAAATTTCCTTTCAGCCTAATAACTCGACCGTTTATTTATTCATTGAACTTGGACGATATACAGGTTGGCTCAGAGCTCAATTTCCCTAATAAAAATGGATAAACTTTTTTTTCTCTCTGGATAATAAATGACACATGTATATTTAGCGGTTTACAATTTTGACTAATGCATTTTTTTAATCATTCATTAAGCATGTCGTTTTTTGATAATCGATTTTTTTAATTTTCATTATGAGCTAAAATCGGTCCAGTAGAAAACAAATCCCTCTTCCTCGAATTCCTTAATAATCTTTTGATAAGAGTAGTGCCTGTATTTATGTATATTCATAAATTACACAAAAAATTAATATATTTCTAGAAAAAGTGTGCCCCCTAGCAAAACCCCCTGCGAAAGAAATTTCCTTTCAGCCTAATAACTCGACCGTTTATTTATTCATTGAACTTGGACGATATACAGGTTGGCTCAGAGCTCAATTTCCCTAATAAAAATAGATAAACTTTTTTTTCTCTCTGGATAATAAATGATGCATGTATATTTAGCGGTTTACAATTTTGACTCCTGCATTTTTTTAATCATTCATTAAGCATGTCGTTTTTTGATAATCGATTTTTTAATTTTCATTATGAGCTAAAATCGGTCCAGTAGAAAACAAATCCCTCTTCCTCGAATTCCTTAATAATCTTTTGATAAGAGTAGTGCCTGTATTTATGTATATTCATAAATTACACAAAAAATTAATATATTTCTAGAAAAAGTGAGCCCCCTCGCAAAACCCCCTGCGGAAGAAATTTTCTTCCAGCCTAATAACTCGACCGTTTATTTATTCATTGAACTTGGACGATATACAGGTTGGCTCAGAGCTCAATTTCCCTAATAAAAATGGATAAACTTTTTTTTCTCTCTGGATAATAAATGACACATGTATATTTAGCGGTTTACAATTTTGACTGATGCATTTTTTTAATCATTCATTAAGCATGTCGTTTTTTGATAATCGACTTTTTAAATTTTTATTATGAGCTAAAATCGGTCCAGTAGAAAACAAATCCCTCTTCCTCGAATTTCTTAGTGATCTTTTGATAAGAGTAGACGTGCCTGTATTTATCTGTTTTCATAAATTATACAAAAATTTAATTTATTTCTAGTAAAAGTAAAATCGACATTTATAACAAATATGGCCGCGTGTGTTATGCTTTATTATTAATTGTAATTTATGTATAATTCAAGTACACGATAGAGATGCAGATGAAAAATATTCCAGAATCTACTCAAATGAGATCTACGTCAGTGAGTTTTACAATTATGACTGAAAGGCCCGTATAATTTCAGTCTGTATAACTTTAGGTCATACATATATGTATATAGTATATATATTTATATAGAACTGGATATGTTTATATTTGTTTACATATGTATTAACTGTCACACACGTAATATTGTATCGAATGACATGGCTAATTAGGATGAATTAATACTGCAAGCACGACATTCTATACACCAGTCTGGAAAGCCAGATGATGATGTACAGTACACAGTAAACCCCCCACAGCCAATGTTTCGGTACTCTCTGAATACTCGCGTGTCTCCTAGTGCATACAAACATATTGCATATCAGAAACCACGTCGTATTCAAACATATATATATATGTATAGAAAATACGTACATATAATACAGAGGGAGGCTTCTCACTCTCATTGCTGGCATCCCTTGGTATTTCTTCCTGCTTGCACACC
Organism: Dyspetes luteomarginatus; assembly: GCA_963669185.1. Lineage (NCBI taxonomy): Eukaryota > Metazoa > Arthropoda > Insecta > Hymenoptera > Ichneumonidae > Dyspetes > Dyspetes luteomarginatus. The sequence continues at coordinate 16,521,855 of OY769908.1, read as the reverse complement.
TTCTCCGACCACCGCCATATCTCCTATTCAACCTCAAGAGCCAACAAGCGTATTCCCTAATTGCAACGAGTATGCAGACGACGACGAATCATAATTATTTTATGAAATTCCACGTTAATTCCCTCCATGTCTTTTTATTCCCTCCCCCACCCTCTCTCTCTCTCTCTCTCTCTCTCTCTCTCTCACCCTCCATGTATATTTTTGCCCACGAGATTGGTGTGTTAAAATTTAATGCAATAAATGAAATATATGAGGTGATGGAAATTATAATGAGTGAAGACATGGAAAATTAAGACCATCAAGAGACAGAGGAAAATCGGCTACCTTATAATAATTATGTTAATATTAACATTAATATAAATAATAAAAATAACAATGATGTTAGTGTTAATAATAATCGTGATAATATTAAGAATAGCACATTTTTAGAAAATAATTTAAGCTCGTAAGGCAAATTTATTTTTAAAAAATTTTGTTCCTTACTTGGTGTATTCTTTTCAACTTTCTCGGCGTTTTCAATTAATGAAGATGATGGTATCGAGTGCTAAGATGTTTTATAAATTTCACTCACACCGAGCATTTCTCAAGTGATTGCATACCGCAAAAACACCGTGTATGAACACACACACCCACACACACACATATATATATACAATCGTAAGATGGCGATTTGCGAGAATCTCGATTGAAATTTTTTTTCACACGTGATAATAATTTTTCCACTTTCGTTGAGTGCTCGCGGTGCAAGAATATATATATATATATATATAGCGATGAGGGGATATGTAGGTATGGTCCCTGGAGTCTTTGGAGGCTGCCCCAAACCGTTTCGCTGAGAGCTGCTTATGTATATATAAACGTAATGCACATAGTAGCTATATATAAGCTGCATTGCACTCTCTCACTCGTTTATCGTTTGTTCGTTGCTTTATATATATATATATATATATATATATATATTGTTTTTTTTTTTTCATCGAGGCCGCGGGATCGAGTTCTCTCTCGTGCTAAAGGGGAAAGGGCGCATGTTTTACCGTTTGTACCGACTGTATATGCGAAACGATGAAGAAATGAAATGGTACGATCGGATTCAAAGCCGACGAGAACGTTGCTCTCTCTCTCTCTCTCTCTCTCTCTGTCTCTCTCTCTCTCTCTTTCTCTCCCTCCCTCTCTCTCTCTCTCTCTCTCTCTCTCTCTCTCTCTCTCTCTCTCTCTCTCTCTCTCTCTCTCTCTCTCTCTCTCTCTCTCTCTCTCTCTCTCTCTCTCTCTCTTTCTCTCCCTCTCTCTCTCTCTCTCTCACTCGCAAAGTCCCACTTCGCGTGCGGGCATAATTTCACCGGGTAATGACGTCGTAAATTGGCGGACTGTCAAAACAAACGGGCCCTCGGGGCCAATCGATCGTTGAGGCTATTTTATCGGTCTGAGGGGCACACGTGGTATAATGCCGCTCCTCTATAAGCCCATCTGTAAGGCGTATTGTCGTCTCTCTTAGATACCATTCTGTGCTCATTCCTCTCTCTCTCTCTCTCTCTCTCTCTCTCTCTCTCTCTCTCTGCTTGCATCGAATCGTTCACGCACAATTTGATCGGCTCTCTTTGACACTCGAAACGCGCCCTACTCTGCCTCAATCAACCTCTATATATGTCATCTGAATTGTATTTACAATAAACTCATATACAATTCATCCACGAATTCATTCATAGCCTTCAATATTTATTTATTCCATTAAAAGTCATATTGATAAAATTAATCCGTTGAATTATAATCATTTTATATTCGAATATAAAAATCTCCGATTTCTTCTATTCGTCCAATTCGTAGATGATGAATTAATAATAAAATTGACACAAGCAGCAAAATTTTATAATTGAATGAAAATCATTGAGTAATTATTTATAAATTTTTTGATTTTTTCATTTATACGGTCACTACGATTATCAAATTATTATACCTATTGCGTCCCTTATATATTTGGAATTGTATGGGCGAATATCTTCGTATAATTGTCATTCAAGATCTTGGCACGATCGAATGAACCAAAGGAGGGAAAGGAGAGTTACAGAGAGAGAGAGGGAGAAAGAGAGAGAGAGCGAGAGTGGAATGATTCGGCGACTAATCTAAATTAATACGATTCTCGAGAATCGCGCAGCCATAGACTCTCTCTTTGGCATATATGCGACGATGCTGTGGAACGGAGGCTCCGCATATACAGTCGATTACACTATACATATACATAGTATACATGTATATATACATAAAACCTCATGGTGCTCTCTTACTCCGCTTTCTCTCTCTCTCTCTCTCTCTCTCTCTTTCTCAGTTCCTCGTCGTCGTCGTCGTCGTCGATGTTGGTCCTCGTTCTCGTCGTGGGATGCCAAACTACAATGGCTTCGACTAGACTCCGGTAATACAGTGAGGATAGTGAATTTTGGGTTGGTTAGGCTCCAGACAATGATCTGCTTTGCCTTGCGTAATGGAAGACAAACAGCGTCGCCCTTATCCACCAGTGGAGCTACCCCAAAGCCCAGCCTTCTCTCGCTACCCCTCTCTCTTTTACCCCCACCACGTGTACCACTGCAGCTAACGCGCATATACCTATATCTCACCTACATGCACTACATATACATATATATATATATATATATATATATATATATATATACATATATATATAAATACCACACTACACCCCTAGCTAACCACCACCCCTTTATACTAGCTTCTCTCGTGCATTCTCGCCCCTTTCTAGTCAGGGGAAGAGGGAGACTCTCGTCCCCCTACACCACCGCAATCCTGCATACAACATTTCACCGATCTGTCTTCGGCAGGAAGGAAGAACATATAAACAATTCTCTAAATGCAATAATAATAATAATGATAATAATAATAATAATAATAATAATAATAATCAATATGGCATGGATCACAAGTATTAACCATGCATTGTTCATCTATTTCCTCTCATGATGATTAATAAATGTTGTCTTACGATGTGAAAGATTTAAAAAAATTAGAAATAATTCGTAAGCCTTGATCATTCGAGTTTTCGGTATAGTGTCTGAATATATACATTACGCGGATTAAAAGACACTGCAACGCGAATACATTGCTATAACATTAAATACATGTATGTTTATATAGCATACATGTATGTTTATATAGCATACATGTATGTTTATATAGCATACATGTATTTAATGTTATAGCATACATGTATTTAATGTTATAGCATACATGTATTTAATGTTATAGCATACATGTATTTAATGTTATAGCATTGTATTGATGTGTTTTATTATACACCTGAGATAAGCCTCGAAAATTCTCACTTCGTTCAAACTGAATTATGCATAGTCCTTTTACTACATATAGTCACAACGAAACAGCCTATAGCTCAGACATAAAAAATGTGCATAAAAAGGACGTACGATTTTTGGGAAAAAAAGGGAGCGATGAAAATTGCGGGGAGAAGACAAAACAAAAAGTAAAAAATTTGAATGCTCAGTGTGCGTGATGTGTATATACATCTAGAGCAATAAATTAAATTTCGTTGTTCAACGAAACTCTTTCATTGCTTGTAGCCTCACTACGTTCTGTATATATATATATTTATATTACGCTCTTCCCCGACTGAATGAGAATACCTGTGACTCGTTTATTCGATTTTCCACCATTCTTTCCTAGCTGCTGCTTCACGTACCTGGTGCATTTTTGTCCACAGAATGCTATATATATATACATATATATATATATATATATGCGTTGATCAATCCATAGATATGGGATATTCCATGTCCAGTGAGAATGTTTATGTCTTTGTGTGATTGAATTTAATCTTCTTTTTTTTTTAACTATTTTTTTGGGCATTCCCTGCTGCTGCATAATCAGACAATAAATATGAACATTTAACAGGAAAGAAAGTATCCATGAAATAATTAAGAATCAAGTGGAAAAAAAGGCAAAGAGAATTTTTTACCAGAATTTTCTTTCATCTCGAACTAATGAGAAAAAAAAAAATTTTAATTGAGAGAAAATTAAATAGATGTTAAGGTAAAAAGAAACTTTTTCACTTTCCTTCAATTTTTATTCATTATAATTTTGTTGAAAAATATGAATATTGTGAATGCGAGATACGAACATATCTGTCCGGTGATAAATTAATTCGTGAATTTTTTTTTTGTCAACTCGTTCGCAAAATATATGTTGGATAGAAAAGATGGAGAACGTGATATTTTTGGCAAATTAAATCCTGATATTTTTTACACTGACTAAATTAGGGACTGAAAAATTGAGGAGGCTGTTATTGACACGTCAATAAGGAAGTTAACTCTAGATGGGCCTCAAAATCGTTTATCTCTGACCGAAAACCGTTTGACTACACGTGAAGCAGCCCATGTGTGTACCCGCAGCCATACAGAGAATTTTGCACCGAATCTACGCACTATATACGTTCATATGGGCCGATACAACGAGTTTTGTATCGATGGATACGAAACAAAATGCATGTGTACGTTTCCCTCTCGTACGTATGCATGTTTATTCAGATATACGCGAATTCATCGTCGTATTATATTGTATGATGGGATTTGGGCATGGGGTGTAGTGTAAGGTATTGCAGGGGTAAAAAAAACGAGGGAAAACTAGCTGGGAGGATATTCTATCAAATAGTAGAAGGGGCAGGTTTGCAGCTCTCGATCGAGTGGGAATGCCTGAAACTGTGGGAAGGAAAGATGGGGGGACACGATGGGGAGAATAGAGAAAAATAAAGAGAGAGAAAAATAAAGAGAGAGAGAGAAATAAAGAGAGAGGGAGAGCGAGAGGCACACACGCATGTTAACGCACGTCGATATGACGTTATCCAATTAAAATACTGCCTTTGTGCAATCCAACCTGTCGCAGCCACCCAACTCTCTCTCTCTCTCTCTCTCTCTCAGCCACCCCCTACATATACACGATTGCACACACACACATACATAGAAACATACGCTCATTCACTTACTCTCCTCCCTCTCTTATTCTACATACGCAGCCACCCCCTCGTCAATCGAAATCTACCCCCTTAAGCGCAAAAGGCTTCTTCCAATTAGTACCAACTTCTGGTGAATCGACCAACGGGTAAGCATTAACGTGTATTGCCAGTGAATATATAATTGTACCCCACGAATATTGAGAGGAAATGAGAATTTTTTTTTTTTCTCCTTCATTCCAACTCCCAATAGTATTTGTGCACATTGTGAAACACGAGTGTCATCATATATATGTATATATACGATGACACTATATATATACATATATATGATGGCACTATATATATATACATATATATGGTGACACTATATATATATACATATATATGGTGACACTATATATATATATATATATATATATATATATATATATATATATATATATATATATATATATATAAACATAGAGAGGATGCACCTGAGCAAGAGCAACCAGCCGATCTCGTCGGTCAAGCGGGCTGCCCGAATCAACGTCTCTCTTTATATAATCAGCTCTCACTACTTTCTATGTACTGAAGCCCCCTACAAAGTTTGAGATATAAAAAAAAGAAATTCTGATTTAAAGAAATCCAAAAGAAATTCATTAGAAATTAGCAAAACGAGCAAAAAAGTATTAAGAAATTTGTTGATTCCACGTCCTAGTGTAAATTTATGGCGAACAAAATAGCCTTTAATGGCGATTAATAATTGCTATCGTTTACAAAATTTAAATTAAAAAAAATGATTATGGCCACTAGATAATCGAACAACATTAAAAAAATACTTTGGTATTTTTCATTAAACCTACAGGTCAGAAGATATAGTTTTTGTTAAAGATTTTGGCACAAAAATTATTACATATTGAAAAAAAAGTTATCGTAAAAATGCACATAAAATATGAAGCTCGTTTCTGTATGGTTTCATTTATATGAACGAAAAAGGGATATAACAGAATTGCATGCTACAATTGAGTAAATTATTATTAATAAGTTTTATTATACAATGAAATCTTTTTTTTTTTTTTCATCACTTGAAGTATAATGTTGATGTGCCTGTTTGTGAGTAAATTGAAAGAAATCGGGCATGTGAACTTAATATTACGTCACGATGGTGCAAAAAAAAACATTTGCACATATAAAGAGGATTAAAAAAATTACTCCAATCATGAAAAAACGTGCTGTCATTGAAATGAAGAAAACTTTACGCTTACAGTCATCCCTTCCACTCAATAAATACAACTGGGACTTGGGGTAGATTTTTGAACTTTATGTGAAATTGTTTTTGGGAATCGGCTCGATCAAAATTTTATTTTACCCATTCTAAGGGCTGCTCGAATATATATATATATATATGTATATGTAGGCCCGTATTATGTATCACACATCTCGTGTTCTAACTACTCGAAAATAATATTATCCATGAGGGAGGGAGAGAGAGAGAGAGAGAGAGAGATAACCTCAACGTAAAAAAGGGGTATATACATATTTTACTCTCTATATATTCCGTGGTTTTAATCAAACTCGGAATTGGGTTAATTAGCAGCGTACGAAACTCGTGAAGTTTCTCATCTAAGCGCGGGGAGTTGGCGGAGAAATACGTGTATATATATACAGAAAAAGAGAGCGAGAGTGAGAGGGAGAGAGAGAGAGAGAGAGAAAGATTATATAGGATGGAAAAGGAACGATCCGGTGCCTCATCGCACACGATTGCGTGGCTAGCGATCAAACTGTTGAACCCTGGGGTCAAAAGTTTCGGATTTAATAAACCCGCGCGCAGCTCTCGTTGAGCGAAGAGAGAGAGAGAGAGAGAGAGAGAGAGAGAGATCAAGCAGGGGGCGAAGTCTCCCGCGAAGAGGAAAATCGGCGAAGGAAAGGAGAGGAGAAGAGAGAAACGTACACACGTTGATTACCACCTAATACATACCCACCCCTTGCCATGCTCCTGTTCTTGTTAATCCCCCTCTCCTACTCTTTGCCTCATTCTACTCTAAGCAGACATTATTAATAATGGAACCAATACAACTCTCCACTCCGGTGTTCTCATCCACAAGAGAACAAGGTACGAGAGAATGCAAGGTATATACTCTTGCATCTTCTTGTCTCACGAAGCAAACAACACACCTAGCATGTATGTAGAATATCAACAAAGATGGAGAGAGAGAGAGAGAGAGAGAAAGAGAGAGGGAGAGAGAGAGAGAGAGAGAGAGAGAGAGAGAGAGAGAGACAGAGAGAGGGAGAGAGAGAGAGGGAGAGAGAGAGAGAGAGAGAGAGAGAGAGAGAGAGAGAGAGAGAAAGAGAGAGGGAGAGAGTCTGCACTTATCTAGCCTCTAGCTATATCGAAAATTCTGATTAAATTATCTTATTAATTAATTAACGCTCGCGTTGCCTCTCGCGGGCCAAGCCGCGCGTGCGGTGGGAAAGATACGCGGATGTGCAGTGGGGAGGGGGGAAGCATATATTAATAATACATGCCCCTATGTTTTAGAAGACCCATAGCGAAGGTGAATATCGTGGGAGAACTACGAATGGATATGGGGTGCATCCCTTAACTGTAACTTGATCGTTTAAGTGGCAGGATATTGGATTGCATTAATTCGGATTTTTCTTTATAAAATTGTTTTTTTTTTTTTTAATATTACACAGTCACGTAATAAAAAAGTGTTGAACGGTCGATTGGCAATTATATTATATTGTCATAAATTCGACATGGTATTTAATTGGAATGTAGCATAAATGACTGTTTCACAGATTTTTTTATTTTTCATAAATTTTTCAAAGGGTTAGAATAATAATGAGAAATATTTATGATCCCTTCAGTTCTCGTCAATGCGCGGCGTCATAATTAAATTATTCTCATATCATTCGTGGTATATATATATATATATATATATATATATATTTTTCTCGACTCTTTTGTGCAATTAATCGTGAATGGCTCGTGCGTGTAATGGATATCTATTTTATATCAGGCTTCGTTATGCGCGTTTCAAAGGTATGCGCCGCCGGGAGGGGTGGAGGTGAAGAGAGGGCGATGCATCGATGCAATCCCCTGGAGAAGAGGCAGAGGCGTGTTCGTTCCGTCGCTGTATCGAGTGAATCGAGATCGGGGGGAATAAAAAAGAGTGGCCAATACAGTTTTGCCTTCGGTATACACACAGTATTCATATTATCATTTTTTTACTTTTTTTTTTTTTTTCTTTTTTCATATTTCAATGCATTCAATTTGGCGTGAACAATGAGCCGAAAGCGCGTATCGCGGGGAGCGTTTGCCTCTCTTCGGTCAAATACACAACGGATTGCAACGATTCGATGCAAAACCTGGATGGGTGGAAATGAGAGAGAAATGACGCGAGAGGGCGATTGAAAAAAAAAAAAAAAAAAAAAAAAAACTATCCAGAGGCCTTCAGTAACGCTCTGCAGTGAAATGCGAAATCGCCTGGGAGAATTAAATATAGAAAGCAATTCAGAATATAACAAAAAAAAAAAAAACAAATGATCAACATACGTTTTTTTGTGTGTTGGGGATTGGTAGAAAATTGTATTGAAAACAAAAATTGTAATTTACTGAATAATATGACGTTTGAAAAATTGGCAAAGTGAAAAAGAATTTATTCCCTGAATCACTTTTGTCAAAAATTCTATTTCAATTATTTATTTCACCGATAAAATTCTCGTTTTCATTTCATACTCGTACATCGTAATTTCTCGATGTGCTCAGTTGACGCGGTTTAGCATATATATAATTACACACACACATATATATGTTTAATTGGTAAGTGAAATCTCGCGAGAAAATGGCAGGCTGTTTCGTTGCAATGTAATTGTGTCTGTTTGTCTGTGAGTGGTATGCAAAAATTGTCGAAGAGGTTTCGTTCCCTGTGGCTGATGATTGGCGCGAGTGTATACAGACGGAAAAAAAAAATCAGCCAACACTGGCTGATCGAGAAGTATCGCGTGTTAAAAGGCATTGAGAGAGAAAGAGAGTCAAAGCAGCCTGTAATTGCCCGTAATAACGGAGTAATCATGAAAGTTACACCACCAGAGATTGCCTAGTGGGGCTCTCACGAAGGGTGCAAGATATATATATATATATATATATAGTATATATGCATATATAATACAAGAGGAAGAAACTACAGGCGCCAAGTCTTGGAAGAAAGAGAACGAGAAAGAAAGAAAAGCGCGGCAGAGGGAGGCATTTCGATCGAGAGGCTCCTCTTTTCTCTCTGTGAGAGAGTCGAGAAGATAAAACAGCAAAAAGAAAGATGATAAAAGCGAAGAGAAAGAGAGAGGAAGAGGGAGAGAGAGAGAGAGAGAGAGAGAGAGAGGGAGAGAGAGAGAGAGATCCGGCAGAAATAAAGTCCGATGCAACTTTGCTGCTGAGGTGAGCGAGTTGCACATACACATGCACGCGCACACACACACAAAGACACACTCTTAAAAAGAAGAGAGCCCGCAGCTTCCATTCACGGCATTTGAAAGTCAAATTTTTCGGGCTTAAACCTTTTTCGTCTATTTGGGAATATATATTCTCTACTAGGTAGGCATCCTGTGAACGAAAAGGAAATGAAACAGAGACAGAGTTATCCGCCAAGTTGATGAGGGCGAACGAGAACGACGAAAATCTATATAGAGCAATGGAGACCTGAATTTTTCGTGCATTTGTGGATTTCCTCCAAAAAAACGCTGTGTGTACGCCATTTTGTGGGCATGTGTGAACCTACTCTTGTATTTACCCCCAAGAATATAGTGCACAAGTCCTTTATGTATGACTTGTTCATGTGTTTTTGTGTGTGTGTGTGTGTGTGTGTGTATGAGTTGTCTCAGTAAGAATCGTCTTCGAAGAGTCGACGAATCGGAGATCGACAAAAAGTTAAATTCATTCGCTATATTATGTATTTTTTCCCTCGCGAAAGTGAATGTCTCTTAAAAATGCTTCAAGAATGAGTTTGGCGAAAGACAAACGTTTAGAAATCTCATTCTCTCCTTAAAGTATCTCGGAATCTCGTGCGTAGCTTCGTAAAACTTTGAAACGCGTATTTGTGACATTCGAACGGCAGGATTGGGTGGTCCTCTGACATTTTCTTCTCTCCAGAAATGTACGAATGCATCAGGACACCCAACTGCATATATGCTGGGTATGGAAGAGGAGAGTCAATGGATTTTTCTCTCCCTTCCATATTCTATTGGCGAGCATTCACGCACATCAGCCAACATTCGGTGTCTTTGCCCTATCGATTTTCGAACGAAAGAGAGAGCAAGGAAGAGAGAGAGAGAGGGAGAGAGAGAGAGAGAGAGAGAGAGAGAGAGAGAGAGAGAGAGAGAGAGAGAGAGAGAGAGCGAGAGAGAGACAGAGAGAGAGAGAGAGAGAGAGAGAGAGAGAGAGAGAGAGAGAGAGAGAGAGAGAGAGAGAGAGAGAGAGAGAGAGAGAGAGAGAGAGAGGGAGAGAAAGAGCGAGAGAGAGGGAGAGAAATTGAGGATGCGGAGGGATGGTGGAGAGGGCACATTCCTGATTGTGAACGCGCTCGCAATTAACGTAATGGCTGGCACAAACAAGTAAATTATAGTATCCCTCCGGGGAACGAACGGTCGAAGGGTCTCTGATGCTCCAGAGTGCTTTTCTACTATCACTATACTTTCTATATATATATATATATATATATACCACACCATACTTTATAGACTATACATACATACACCTATACTACAGATATATCCTGTCGGTTTTCGTCCTATGTTTTTTTTAATGTTGGCAAAGTCAATCGAAGAGATTGAACGTCCAACATCGCAATCAGGGTGTCACAATCGTCACAAATTCCTGTGTAATTCACACCGCGATGCTTCTTTGCCTCTTGCTGGGTTCATGGTCTAAAATTAAATGGACGCCTGATTAAACCCCCCCCCCCCCCACTACCCCGCTGTGGAATCTTAAATTTTTGAGAAAAGAAAATGGTCGATTCATGAGACCAGTTGATTCCAAGACATTTCTTCCCTTATATTTCAACGAAGAATTTTAAAGAGGGAGAAAAAGCTCCCTTATTTTTATATTATACACAGATGGATATTTATACATCCTGATGGATATTGAATAGGGAATGGACACCCTCGAATCACCAATCAGATTTGAATGAGAATTATGAATGAATTAGTAAATCAATAATCGACAATTATTGATTCAGTTTGCAATTAAATGAATATTTGAGCTTTGAATTCGATTCATGATTCAAGAGTTTGAACCTCATCGTATAGTGTAATTTGAAATTCGCGTAATTCCAGACTGAGGCTATCTCGTTTTAGTGACAGAGATCTGCAACACTACCGTCATCTGTTTATGTATAATGTACAAATGCCAGTGTGTATATGCGCGTATTCGCAAACTCGTACAAACGCACCACAGCCGGACGAGGTCTCCACGCAGTGCTGAAACTTCTGATGCTGCAGGGGAGGCCAGAGACTGCGATGGTTGGACACATATACACTCTTGACGGCTCTAATAGAGATGAATATGTAATCGTAGCTAAAAGCTGACAAATATGATTGGTCCTAATGGGGCTTACGTACACTCTGACGTAATGAGGGGAGACTCTCCCGGTGTGGCATCACATTATATACCTTTCAATGTTCCTAAGTACTCTCACACAGGCAAACAGACATTTACACATATTACCTAACACACGAACAAATGTCAAAAATCAAATTAATAATATCCAAATGGAATTGTGTGCGTTTCGTAGCTCACACGGTGAATACCTAAATTTTTGTTTATAACAACCTATAATAATAATAATAATATTTCAACCTATAATAATAATAATTAATTATAATTTTAACTATAATTTTAATTATAATTTTTTATAATTATAATAATAATATTTCAACTATCTTCTCTTTTCATCCTTCTAATATCGCAATTTTTCATATTTTTTACGCGTTATACTTTTTTTCAATTTTTAGAGAAAAAAACTACTTGAAATATATGAATAAAAGTCATATTTGTTATTTGAATAAAATTAAATTATTGTCAAATAAAATTTACGAAATTAAAAGTCAATAATGGTAGACAATTACATCAGTATCGCAATTAAATTTTTACATCAATCAGAGAATAATAATAACTGGAATAACGATAGATATTAGAAGCCAATATAGTTAACATATGACGTCACTAAAACGCACGAGTGGTCACGAGACTTTTATTATCGCATTGAGCTAAGTACGAACTAGAGGGGGTGGCAGAGGGAGAGAGAGAGAGAGAGAGAGAGAGAGAGAGAGAGAGAGAGAAAGAGAGAGAAAAGCAAAGGGGGGGGGAGAGAAGTTACTAAATACTCGAGTAATCCTGGTCCACTATGAGATCGCATTACGAATCGTAAGGTTAATTCGCCTTGCTGAGACAGACCCTCGTGCCAGTTATATGCAATGTTTTGCCCGTCAGACAGCAAGACAGAAGATGAGGGAGGAGAGTGAGAGAATGCCGTTAGACGCGAAGGGAGAGTTGAAGAAGGAGTGAGAATGGATGAGTGTTGGATGGAGAGTGAATTGCGGGGGTAGAAAGGAGGGCGCGTGTTACCGAAGCTGCGGGGGGCACTTAGACGCGACCGCATCCAAAACTTGGCCATTACGTCTCGCGATGGCAGAGGATCTCACCCCGAGAGTGTTTCCCTCATCGTCATCTCTACGTATTATATATATATACCTGACTAAGAATTACAGCACGAGTATATATATATATATATATATAAATATATATATATATATATATATACTCGTGCCGTAACTCATAGTCAGGTCTCGCCTGTCTCACCAGAAACAATTAAAAATAAATTTTACAAATAAAATCTTCTTCGCTCTGTGTTAAACGATCTTATTGATATGAACTCTGACAATTATTTAAGAGAATTTACAGAACAAAAATTAATTTATATGATTAATATAAATTGTTATTTAATTAAAAACCTTTTTTCTATTTTGAATAATATTTATTTGTATTTAATGCCTCGAAATATGCTAGATAATATTTATATAATTTTTTTTAAATCAAAGTTAAGGGCTAGAGTGCGTGAAGTTGAGAACCTCGTTCAAGATGGTGTAAGCAGCGTCCTGTGTCATCCCTTAATTGCTAAACAAGAACTATCGCAGTCCTCACTCTCTGTTGTTCTGGTGCACCCACAAAACCCTCGTTCCAGCTTCTATTTGGAGTGACGAAAGGCAAAATGGCGGACAGGCCATGGATAAACATATAGAAAAAACACCCCTTTGCCACCCAAACACCCCTTTGCAACACGATATTTACATATAAATTCGTAGCATGAAATCACCAACAATATTTGCAGCCTCTGTCAGGACGAGGAAAATTCATTATATTCAGAGATGGTTTGGACTTTATTGATGGGCCTCAAATGATAGGCACCAAATTGTGTAATTTTATCGAAATGCAGGTAGTAATACGAACGTGGTTAAGGATTCTTTGGAGTCGCATCGAAGAAATAAATATTCAGGAGCACAGATATAATCGGCAAATTATATTGAGAATTAAAAAAGAAAATAATCGAGTGTGCTCCCATTTTTTTCTACGTGTATAAAACTACCCATATTATCGTTACGCGATGAATTAAAAAAAGCCTAACTTTAACTATACTTTCCAAGCAATTTTTATTTGTGTAGCCCCCATCTCACCCTCAATCTCGTTAATCTTAAGGTCGTTGATAAGAAGCTCGTCGCATATTCAAGCATGAGGAATCTTATGTTTATCGGTTGAACAAACGAAACGTGCTACGTAGGTCGAATGGAAAGGGTTGAAGGTGCTTTAAGGAGGGATGGAGAGGGAGAGGGAAAATTCACTGGCATGGAAGTACGCCATTCGATCTTAACACAAGCGCACCACAGGAGAGGACTAAGACCCCTCGAAACTTACAAGCGCCTTAAGCCCCCGAAGCCTTGGGGCTCTCGACTTATCTTAAATAACCAAATTGATGAGGCGGAACTTTAATTGGGAAGCTACTACCCCCTCGGAGACAAACTCTCTCTCTCACTCTCTCTCTCTCTCTCTCTCTCTCCCTCTCCCTCTCTCTCTCTCTCTCTCTCTCTGTTCTTACTTTACCGTGTTTCTCTGGCCAACCCGGCACAGTCTCCGACACACTCCAGAACCTCAAAGTAAACAAGTTCGATGAGTCTGTTAGTCATCACGGAAATTTTTTTGCTCTTGGCATAATTCATATTTCTCTCTCCGCGTCTCTTTCACTCTGCGGGCGAGCAGATGCTTTGTAGCAAATCATCTGAGGGTAACGAGACGAAAATAATCGTTGATAAATTACAATATCGATAAATGAATGAGAATAAATTAATAATATCCAATTATATTTCGTGTCATAAAAATTGATCGCTTGAACGATTAAATTAATTATCTCGCCGAAGCTTTTATAAATTTCTATATGGGACAATTTTTGCAAAAGCGAAATGAGAATCCTGAAGGATTTTTGTGCAGAGAGAATCAACGATTTTGTGGAATGTTTGCATAGTTATATATTGCAGACTAAACACTCCAAAGAGCGGAGAGACAGAGAGGATTTTGGAGCGTTTTGGAGCGTAAATGCAATTTAGAGTAAAACTTGTCGAGTTGAAGCCGCGGTGAACGCGATAGAGAGAGAGAGAGAGAGAGAGAGAGAGAGCAAAATCCACCGCGATACAACGAAACGACGATGCGACGTGGATCTCGTGTAATTTTCTTGAGACGTCTCATCCACTCGGTTCATGGTACCAAAAATAGAAAAGTCATGACTTATACCATTGAATTTTTTTTTTAATGCACGTTGAAAATTTCAAATAATTAATTTATAGATCAAGAAGTATCCGTAATAAGATCATTTATAGAGAGAAACCTCATTTTAGACTGTCCTGGTAGTGTCTTAAAGTCGAGAGTAAAAATTGAAAGCGTCACATAATTTATAACCATTAACGGCAGCGAGCCAACCAACAAAGGACGAAAAGAGAGAAAAGGGGCAAAAGAAAATTTTTCACAGGGAGATAAAAAGAATTGCCTGACAGAGATGTACAGAAATGTACAGAAAAGAAGGCATCTACGGCTTATCACTCACTCGTTCTGAGTCCTCTCAAGCTTTTTTCTACCACAAGGACGAATTCACTCGGGTGAGTAATTTACTAATGTAGGGCTGCTCTCGTCTCTCTCAAACCTTCAGTCCTGCGCACTGGTTTCAATCCAACGGGACTTATCTCTGTCTGTTACAATACATAAACACTCTACTTAAATTTCTCTCCGAAGCATTTTAAAATTTATCTGTCAAAAAAAGTCTGTATGAGTAATAGAATAATAGAAAATATATTTTAAAAAAAGATTTGCCGGACGTCTAGAATCTGTCTTGATCTCCAAGTGTCGTGATGTCAGAAATCGCACACGAGCATACTATTAGAAGTTTTAAAAATTACACTTTGCGAGGCGAAACCACAGTGTATAGAAGGACTTCTTATTTTCACCGTTCTGTCTGTCTGTCTCTCTCTCTCTCTCTCTCTCTCTCTCTCTCTCTCTCTCTCTCTCTCTCTCTCTCTCTCTCTCTCTCTCTCTCTTCTCTCTCTCTCTCTCCTTATCCCTCTTTTTCCCCAACCCCGTGCACGCTGGCTCTGCGTTATCCGTTCCTTGCACCACATCCACCCTTATCTGTCCCTTGGATCTGTGAGAGCTATTAGCCGATTGTGTCTTAAATAAAATATCAGGGGGTGGTCTCGCGTCGCCAACCTCTCAAAATAATAATTGCCTTCTCGGTTTCCCCAGCCCCACAACGAGAAACGCACGCGCATCCAACCATGTAGCACAACTTTCTGTACGTGAGGCACATTCACACACACATATATATATATATCTGTCTGACTACAAGTCACCGCAAAATCCCCCTTTTTGTGCTTGTGACGTGGGTACATTGCGCTACACGCTGTCAGGAGAGTGAAAAGCGACGAAGGAAGAGGCAGTGGATAGATGGAAGAAAATGAAAGTGCCCCGGAGCTTCTCTTCCCAGGCTGAATATTGGCTACTGTTCTGTTCCATGTTTTAGTGACCTCGGCTATTCGACCTCATTATCATACACGGTTTTGTCCAAAAATTTTAGTATCAGTTTATTTTTGGGACAGCTACAGAAGTCCAAATTTACGATTAATAAACGTGTATAAATTGTGTATCTTTTACCGTTCACAACTGCCTTGTCGCTCCGGAACATAATTAATTCATTTTCTTTGCATCACGTCTTAAACAGACTCAACGGGACGTACAAATTTGCTCCGATCGGCCGTCAAATCCAGATACACTTCGCTGCTTGAAATCGTCAGAGTCTTGTATAGATATATAAATATATATATATATATATATATGTATATAGTTGCGTAACTCCGGTCGTCCCGTTCGAAAAAGATATAACATGCACATACATGTACACCCCAGATATATACATATATACTATATATTACATATCTTAAAATGGATCTTCATTCGTTCGTAATGCTCTGCGGCGGATTATAACTAATTCTCGAAACTGTATGTGGCACAAACGAACGAACGAAGCATATTTACCGAGTGCCAAAAGCAATATATAATGCTCAGAGACACGAGAGAGGGGGAAAAATGTCGGCGAAATATCTCGTTGACCAAACCCTCTATAATATATATATATATATATGTGTGTGTGTGTGTGTGTGTGTGTGTGTGTACATAGTTCTACGTTAATTAGAGCTACCCTGCTGGAATAATTAGAAATTAGACCCAAAACTCTGACTTTCCTCACGGCTCTTTCCTCTTTTTCTTTCTCATTTGTTTTCTTTACCCCCGAGCTTCACTTATCTCTCGTCCGTATTTCGCGTTCCTTTCAATTCTCGAAACTTTTTTGCAAATTCGTAAAAAAATTCTGATAATTGGCCATATTATTTTCTTTCTTCGCTTAGATAACTCTCATCGTTTTGCCATTTGGGACGATAAGCTCTTTTAATATTTCTTAATTCGTCCCTTTATGTATCAAGACATATCGTGAATACACTTTTCATGTATTTTGTGTTCAGATGTTCTGAGATATATGCGAGACAGAGAAGTTTTTGTAAAAATAGATCCAACATTTTCAAGGTGTATTTTTGAGATATCTAACATACACTTATTTTCTATGGGGTTAGCGAAATCGTGTGGGGATGCTTGGTAAGTGATAAGGTATCAAAGTATCCATGAGTGGCAGTTCATAGACCGGATAAGTCGCTTCTGCACCAAATACATAAGTTGAGCGATACCTAACATAATATCAACCCCCTCGTCGACAACCTTCTGTTTCTCTCATCCCTCCAAAAACTAAAGCTTCCATCCGTCAGTTATATATACATATATATATATATATATATATATATATGTATACTCACTATAGTTTACACGAGCAAGGGGTTGAACCGTGAGACGAAAGCGACGGCACAGCATCCCTCGCGGAGATTCTCCACCACCGCGATATAATTAATTATGTTGTTTTAATTATCTGACAGCTAATTAAGCGCACAATTATGAAAGGCAAACACAGCATAAAGGAGAGGGAGTGCGCGGTGTGTGAAGCAAGAGAAACAAGCTTCGGGGGGATGTGTGTACGGAGAGCGAGACGAGAAATTGGACTGCTTGCCTCTCTCATCGTATATATACATACTATGTATATACTATACTATGTATATTCATACTATGTATATATACATGGGACATTCCAGGCCAAATAAACAGGGATGTGGTGGTGACCAAAAATGCTGCACACCAATTTTTTTTATTAAAAAGAATTTCGTGTCGTCGTTATCAACGATATTGGGGTCGTTATCAACGATATAAAGTTAAAAACGATAAAAAAATGTTTCATATTTTTTTATTAATTTTTGTTAAAATTTTCATTATCTTGTGTCCGAGCAGTGATTTTCATTCCACAAGAGGATTTTGGTTCCAAAGCATGAGCACTGTCCAATGAAATAATAATAAAAAATAATTTTTTAACAAAATAATTATGAATAATTTTCAATAGTTTTATAATTCATCAGTCCCCATTATTCAGATCTTCATTTTTATTTAAGTATGAAAATCATTTCTTAGATATAAATTATCGAAAATTGAAAAATGCAAACAGAATAAATGATTTGATTTGATGATTGAAATGGTGAAATTCACAATCCTGCTTATTGGGCCTGAAATTCTCCATATACGTATCTACAAACATCTCTCAGTCTTCCGGCGTCAGTACATGGAAACTCCAGACGTGAGAGGGACACAGAAAGAGAGAGACACAGAGAGAAAGAGAGAGAGAAAGAGAGAGAGAAAGAGAGGGAGAGAGAGAGAGAGAGAAAGAGAGAGAGAGAGAGAGAGAACGAGAGAGGGAGAGAGAGAGAGAGAAAGAAAGGGGGTGAGAGAGAGAGAGAGGAAGAGAGGGAGAGAGAGAGAGAGAGAAAGAGAGGGAGAGAGATAGCGACGGAATGCAGCGTGCGTTCTTTGGACGTCATGAGCACGATGCAGCTCAGCAACAGCTAAATAGTACAAGTTCCTCTATTGTGTTCATCAAATTAAAGTTGGATGATCCAAAATTCCCTTGAATTTGCTTTTATACAATAACGAAATGCTGTGATTAATTAGTTTCGTTGCACTATATTTCTACATTCCCATCGATCCTTTATTTTTCTTTACTCTTCCGATATTATTAATGAAATTATGCCGAAGAAATATTTGCACGTATCGTATCGTATTGTATCGAAGCTTTTGCTTCGATACGATATGATAGGGTTAGGTTAGGCGACTTTTGCTTCGATAGGGTTAGAATATTGAAAAAAAAAAAACGATTTCACTGCAAGCATGACACCTGTGCGAATTTTTCGCTGTGAAAAAAAAATAATAAGAATTAAAAAATCAATATCAATGGTGTAACATTTTCTGTTTATAAGGATTTGACGAGCTTTTTTTTTTACAAATGTCTGAAAATGCTCGAATTGATTTGATCTTTGTTCTCCCAATTTGGACGTGATATCGAGAAAGTTTCAGCTCCTGCCTGGTTGAATCAGTCGTGATCGAGTCGACGGTGGTGAAGATGGAAGACAAGAGAAGGTATAAGCGGCCTGGATATAATAGTAGCGCGTAGAAGTTAGAAGGTTCGCGCTTCTCTTCCCTTTTGACTTGGTGACTCTCGCTCACTCTCTCTCTCTGTGTCTTTCTCTCGCTCTCTCTCTCTCTCTGTGTCTTTCTCTCGCTCTCTCTCTCTCTCTCTCTGTGTCTTTCTCTCGCTCTCTCTCTCTCTCTGTGTCTTTCTCTCGCTCTCTCTCTCTCTCTCTCTGTGTCTTTCTCTCGCTCTCTCTCTCTCTCTCTCTGTGTCTTTCTCTCGCTCTCTCTCTCTCTCTCTCTCTCTGTGTGTCTTTCTCTCGCTCTCTCTCTCTCTCTCTCTCTCTCTCTCTCTCTCTCTCTCTCTCTCTCTCTCTCTCTCTCTCTCTCTCTCTCTCTCTCTCTCTCTCTCTCTCTCTCTCTCTCTCTCTCTCTCTCTCTCTCTCTCTCTCTCTCTCTCTCTCTCTCTCTCTCTCTCTCTCTCTCTCTCTCTCTCTCTCTCTCTCTCTCTCTCTCTCTCTCTCTCTGTGTGTGTATTCTCCCGCGTTCCCTCAGTCGACCGGGAGAATCTCAAGAATTCCTCCTCGTTAGGCCAGTTCACCGATTCACCGCCTTCATCCCCCCTGCGGCTGCCGTTCGCCGGTTAGCCCTTCGTTTTCTCGCGGCTGATGTACCTTTAATGATGCGTCGCCGAGATCCCCCGCGTGAGCGCCAAAGAGCACACGGCGTATTCGTTCTCCTTTCTCTTCGTTCTCTTTTATGGATAATAGAGCCGATGATCGACGATTAAATTCGATCTCGTTAAATTGAAGAAAATAAATTGCCAGGTTATTACAACCTCATTAAATCCAAGTATAACTAATGCATTATTTATTAACTCGTCGTATTTTGATAATTCCGTAATAGAAAAATGGCATTTAAAAATAAAATATGAATCCAATGATGGTCGATTAATTTTAGGATGAAGGAAAAGAATCACAAAAACTATCTGAAATTATTTTACGATGATATATTAATTAATCAAAAATAATCAATTGTTCCATTTACCTTTTACAAAGATACAAAAATTTCATTAATCGAGTATGTACAATTTTGCATAATTAGTTTGTTACGATTAAGGGTGGATTACGATGATTAAAAGTTCCTCAATAATGAGACGAAATTTATAATGACAAATGCTCTCATTTTTACTACTGTAACACCTGTCGCCATTTTCACTATACTCTTCCATTCTGAATGAGTTTTTTCAAACATTTTCATCTTCACACTTTGATACTATTCGTATCAATGAACAAAATTAATTCGTTCGATATTTTTAGGCTTTATTTAAATTAAAAGTTTCGTCCTTCCAAAGAGCTAATAAACTGGACCAAAAGTCACCGAAATCGTGACATTTACTCTATAAAGCAATTCTCAATGTTTTTTCAAGGCATATAAATTATGAAATCTCTCGATTTCCATGGTCGCGAACAAGTAAAACTGCTTTAACTGCGAACTCCGGATGATTCCGGGAAGCTGAAGAAGATATCTGAAAAGCTTCGCTATTTGGGTGTACACGTATGACCAAATACGAAGAAAAGTCTCGAGGGTTCTGACCACGTCTTGAGAAGGTCGTGGTGGTGGCACGTACTCGAAAATCCCCGTAAACGGAGAGAAATAAAGAGATGGAGGGAGGGTGAGTTAGGTGATCGCCGTTCGCGCGTCCTTTGCACCAGACCAGAGAGATGAAGGAGCAAGGAAAGAGGTAAAAGGAAGGAAAAGCAAAAGCTCTGCAATCGACCAGGGGAACTCTTGCTGCTATATGGCTGTTCTATACATGTATATATATATATATATATATATATATATACGTGTGCACATACTCCTCCTTCTCTGCCTTTACTCCTTGCAAACACTACATCACTGTATTATAGCGACGTTAAGTTAAATTAACTGTGGATTAAAGTTAACGAGGAAATGACTTGCTCGCAGCTTGTTGCTTCCTCTTACACGAGGCGTGCCGTGCTATAGTACATATACCGTTGTGCTGGGCAGACCGTATATATATATATATATGTATATATATATATATATATATATATATATATATATATATGTGTGTGTGTAACATACTTACGGTCCATCTTCTTTTTTCGCTCAACTCCCCCTCACAAAAGAGGACTCTCAGGCGCGTCCCTTTCTAGTTTTCCGTATTATATTTAATGTAGATAAGAAAACGTAATAATTTTTATGCGATGCAATTTTGTAGATTATAATGGAGTAAAATTGAAAAAAAAAAACAAAACCCCCCACGAAAACATTTCACGTTATAGCACCCCATCAATAAAGGATTATACATTTCCTTCAATTATTTTTCGGTGATTCATCTCAGAGTATCATTTGTTTATGTTCCATTTTATCAATTAAAATTAATAATGTTGATAAGTGAACGATTTTTCAAGAGTTCACGGAAACGTGGTGACCCTTGAGCGATTACTGCTGCACGTAATTTATTATATATATACATATTCACACATATACACATATATACATAGATATATATACATATATGTAACATACTTTTATATCAAGCATTATAGCTGCAAAAGCATTTCAAGGTTGTGCAGCTACTCACGAGGCTCTCGCTCGCTTTCTCCCGGATTGTATCTCTAATAATACGAAACAGTAAAGCGTAATGAAGTTCATTTAGATTGAGGTTGATAAAGGAGCTTTATATGTGTCTGTTTGAGGTGTGTACAGCTTGAATTCACATGGGATATATATATATATATATATATATATATAAAGGCAATTTATGTTGTACTCAACGGGGACATGAAAATACTTGTAAGATATATCTAGCTTGATCTGCCTGCCACCACGATATATGTATGATCGATATTAGGTATTTAATTGCACCTTCACGTATACATAATCGTGGTAATCTTTTCATGGAGAGGCTTAGAACTGCTTTTAATATCCTCGACCTTTGACATTGCAGGTGGTATATCCTGTTGACCCTTTCATCTTCTTCTTGCACTTCCTTTCTTCTCCTTCCTCTTCTTTTTCTACTTCTTCTTCTTCTTCTTCTTCTTCTTCTTCTCTTTTTATTCTTATTTTATTCCTTTTACTCTTTAATTTCCTTATCTCTGTCTCTCCCTCTCACTCACAATTTCTCTTTCCCTCTCATACTATAATGTTCTTCTCGTGAACGGCCTGCGCTCTCACGCGCGTCCTCCCCTTCTCTTCTCCACCCGCCGAGCGTTCGCTCATCCGCGAAGCACTCTCTTCAAGCTGTAGACTTGATACATATGTATATGCATGTAGCGTATACAATATATATATATATATGCAATATATATGTTGCCTTTCTCACTCTTCGACCCATTACAATATTAATTATTTACGTAAAAAAACACGGCGTGCCGCCACGCGGAGATCCCATCTTTAATTAAATCCGCCAATGGGGGCCGGGCCGCTCGTTGAGTCTTTCCTCTCCATCTCCCTCTCTCTCTCTCTCTCCATCTCCCTCTCTCCCTCTCTCTCTCTCTCTCCATCTCCC
>OY769908.1:16481720-16496720 GCA_963669185.1 Dyspetes luteomarginatus | reverse complement strand
AATGAATAATTATTACTAGGATTAGTGTGTACCAGTGAATGAACGCTTAAGATCCGGCACCAGTTGATGTTAAATTCACTATATACAGATATACTTCCCTTAAAGCGTTCATTCATTGGGCCCTGTTCATTTACTGGTGCACTCATTCAAGATGCAAGATTGACCATACGATTCCATTACAAAAAGAAACGCTTCGTCAGGCATTATTCTCTGAATCAGTGAAATAAAAATTGGTCCACTTGAAGAAAAAGATTGAGTTCTTTATTAAAAAAAAATAATAATTTATTACAAATTTCATTGAACTCGATCGATTTTGATTGATCGAAATTCATACCTGACTACATTTACATCCCATTATCATCCAGTCCACTCGGCTGACCTTATCTAATGCGAATTCGTGTGAACTGTTGACCTGCCTGATTTCAAAGGGCGAGAAAACCTCTGCTGCCCTTATCGCGCGTATCTATATCAGTTGCTCAGTCGAGAAACTTCTCGCTGCTGGCCATGCACCGAGCGACTCGAAGGAACGAACAAACAAACGAACGGCCAGGAAAACCTCCCTCTCTCAAGGTACAATTTCTAACGATCCTAACTCTCCCACCTACTCGCCAACGTCCAACTTCTGGACGTAATTAATTCCCCGAGCTAACGCGGAATGCCATAATTAATTCCTGGTGGCTGGCTGGGTTTGCTTGCTGAGCCAACGAGAACTATATATGAGAGTGAGCGTGGAAATGGATCTCTCTCTCTCTCTCTCTCTCTCTCTCTCCCTCTCTCTCTCTCTCTCTCTCTCTCGGCACGAGTCAGAATGGTGGCTAGAGCAGGTGAGGGCTGGTTATTCGAAGGGTGAACGCGGTAAAAGCGCGAGGCGATAGAGGGGAGGGGGGATGGGGGTGTAACAGTAGGTCTCCTAGGGGGTTCAACCGGTGGTGATGATGATGGAGAGTCGACCATAGCGAGCAAAAAGGAAGGGAGAGTCTGGTGGGCTTGTAACAATATGTATCTGCTCGCGATTGGAAGGCCTCACTACTCCCTCTCTCTCTCTTCTCGACTCCACCAGCTCCCCTACCGATTTAACCCCAGCGAACGCGGTACTCAGTTATGCAATTAATTAAATTCAGTTTATGCCGTGGCCGATTGTTAATTATCCTGGCAAAACGTCCGGCATGTCCAACTTCGAGCTATCCCAGAGCAAGTACAGCAAAACGTTTCTTCTCTCTCTCTCTCTCTCTTTCTCTCTTTACAACGAGAGTGATCGGCTTCTCGACACAACTCTCGAGACTTGGCTATAATAATGCTTCGCTCTTTATATCTGTTTTTCACGTTATCCGATGTTGTTATAAAGCTGAGCAAACTGCACGGTCAAATTTGATATTATCATATGTCTATAAGCTCATGTATATGTCAATTTAGTGATCTGGGAGTGTTAAAATTATGTGCAAACTTTCCACTGAGATTTTCTTTCCGTTAAAAAATTTCCAGATCATTTTTTTTTGCAGGGATGCATTTCCAGCTAAATTGACAGGATCATGACTCACTTTCATTCGATTTCCTATCAAAATTTCGTCTTTTAAAAAAGTATTTATGAGTTTATCAAAAAATTCTTAGGTAATCGCAACCAGTCCGATTTTTTTCCAATCTCAAATTTATCGAACAATTTATCTTTTCCAGCCATGCTCAAATATACTCCGGAAGCAAATGAATAAAAAATGATGGAGGATATGGCACTGGTCATTTGGCTTGAAATGCCCCATATAGATACTCGGGCAGACTCTGATTTACTTTCTACTGTGTACTCTCCCTCTTTTCCTCTCACCCCCTCTCTCTCTCTCTCTCCCCCTCTCTCTCTGTATCTGTCTCTGTCTCTGTCTCTGTCTCTGTCTCTGTCTCTGTCTCTGTCTCTGTCTCTCTCTCTGTCTCTCTGTCTCTCTCTCTCCCTCTCTCTCTTTCTCTCCTTCCCCCAATCGCCATACACACAGCCATATCTCTCGCTATTTTTTCCTGACCGCTCGGCGGTTCGCGGACAGAACTCATGTCTCCAGTTTCTCGGTCTCATTACCTCCGAAATAAATAAATCTCTTCGCGTACATACATTCGTGCATCTCTATTTCCCTCTTGCTCCTTTATTTTTGGCTTCTCATTCACCACCTATATATGACTCGTCTTTATCTTCCATCCCTCTCTCAACCCCTTCGTTTCTCTTTTTCCGCTTCATCTCTCGCTTCCTCTCCGTTTCCTGTGGCTTGTCGTGTCTCTCCCCGAAATGCCGTATAAACCCTAATGGACGGTATATCGGAGTTCCTCATTAGCAAACCGGACATTCATTAAATTTTGCGAGTTGTGTTGGCGAAAAAAAAAAAAAAAATGAACAAAATTCACGAGACTAATGACAGCTGGTCCAAGAGTACAATCAATACATGACGAAAGACAGTTCTGAACGAGATTCAGTTTTTTTCGCCGGCGTTTGACAAAGAGTACAATCTGATAAGGTCAATGATAAAAGGGTTGAAAAATCACTTCTACGATATTTTGTGTTATATTATTAATCGTCATGAAGAATTCTCATGATCTATTTTGAAAAATGGACTTTCCTCTTCCATCTCCGCTTTTATTTCTTGCCAGTGTCAGGCTTTTCGATTAGACAGAGATAGAGTATTATAGCGAGCACAGACCATGGCAGAGGGTGGCTGGCGAAACGGCTGGGAGGACGAGGAGGAGAAGAGCGAGAACTAGGCGTTTAACGGACGCGTACGTGTCCCTCCATATTGCGTCCGTGTCGTTCGATAAATAGGTGGGGTATACATATAAGCGACTCGAACGGAAACCCGTGTTAATTAACGCTGAGCTTCGGGACTGATTTACGTGGCGTCTAATTAGCGGGGCTGACGGCGATATAGTATATAGGCATTTTGATTGGCCAGAGGGCTCGCTTTTCTCTCGCTCTCTCTTTCTCTTACCCTCTCGGTCTCTCTCCGTCTCTGTCTCTGTCTGTCTGTCTCTCTCTCTCTCTCTCTCTCTCATGCTCTTCGTTGTTCGCCATCTGCATATAGGTAGCAATGTTTCCAAGCATCAGGCAAGAGAAGGAGAGAGAAGGAGAAAACCCAGACGGTACATACGTTTAGTTTTCTGCAGCAGCGAACGCTGACCCGGATGATTGGCCTTCTCCAATCTTTCTCGTTACTGCGGAATCGTCCACGAGATACATGTGCGTTTCCTTCTCACTTGCACCTTACTCAACTCTCAATAGTTCGCTCTCTCTATCTTTCTCTCTTCCTTCTTCTTCCTTCATCCACACGCGCGTTCATCTTCTATTTTCTGCTCCGGACCTGAGTTCTCGCGGTCCCCTCCATTGATGTCTACGAATGGGTAGAGAAAGAGAGAGAGAGAGAAAGAGAAAGAGAGAGAGAGAGAGAGAGAGAAAGCAGAGAACCTCGCGGATCTCGCCGTTCCGCGAGTTCTCCTGCCAATTACAAATGCGAAGTGGATTCCGGACTTGGAGCTAAATTATATTTCTACCGAAGCGTTCTAACGATTGAGTTAGTCGTGTTCTCTTGTTGTTGAAACGTCGACGTTTCTCTGACGCTTTTATCGCTTTTACTATTTTCTCTGTCTCTCTATTTCTCACTCTTTCTCTCTATATACATCTCCCTCTCTCTCTCTCTCTCTGAGTCTCTCTCTCCGTGCCTCGTTTAAATGTTTTAAGTTGAGGATGAAAAGTATCACAATTTATCTATTTTAATAGTTTGAAAATTTCACTAGAAAACATTATCGTTCTTACGATGCTTTTTATTTTTTAATCTTTTTCTTCTTGCACAAACTTATTTTATCGGGAGGAGAATATTTTTATCTAGCAAAAATTCACCGAACATTTGCAATAAATACGATCGCTTTCTTGAATTTCTCTGAAATTGTCCAATTTGCACAATTGGCGAGAAATGCTCGACAACCGCTCATTGCATTGTATACTTTTTTTTTCGCCAAAGTTTCTACGAAACTAGAAATGTTCATTGTTCAAGTACCGTGAGAGAAGATCCGGCTTCAATGACCTGGTAATTTTCTGACCCCTCCTCATCGCCACTGGGACCAATAAAACCAATTCACTTTTTCCATATATTTTTCTCTAGAAAACTCCCGGACGAATTACAATTTTTTTTGTCTTCTTTGTTCCCTCGGAAATATACTATATCGTGATCCGGTAAAGAGAATAGAGTTGAAAGCCAGAAACGATGCAATTTCTGGAAGTGATTCGTAATGATGTAAGAAAATCATTTCGTGAAGTAAATTGGCAGATCGTTTGGAGCCTCGCGAAACCTTGAAGTTTAAGTGCCCAATTTTATTTTTCCTCACGATATTGACCGCAGATAATAATTTTTATAAATCTTCGTTAATCCTTAAAACTTTGAGAAATTTATGAGAACGATTTTCTATTTGACAATTTATGGTTTTTTTTTTTTTCGATATAATTATTTATCAAATTGTCCGATCAATTATCCCTCATCTCTCACGGTTATCTGATACCGTGAGAGACTCATTCTCAAATCGGTCGTAAAATTCTGTACGAAATTACACGCGCAAGATCAAGTTTTATATCGCGTATAGAAGACGCCGTAAAGAATCAGATTTATGTACTCTCGTCGTGACGGCAAAAGGGGGAAAAAATTTACAAAAGACAGGGTTGTGCCCACCAGTCTTCTAAAAGAGAGACCGAGACTCTCGCGATTTTACTGCAGGGAGGGCGAAGACCATCAGGGACCCGTACATTTCGCGACGAAGCAATACAACTATATATATATATATATATATATAGAGGATCTCGAAGGATAGCGCGTATTCTCGTATGCTGAAGTCAGAGCAGTCCTTTGGTCTCTCGGAATCCGTTTCTATATCACCCAATTAACGGAAGAGATCGCGAGATTTGCGCGCAAATATATATATATATATATATATATATATAACTATAGTTAATGGAAGAAGGTCGCGACGCCAGCGCCGCCAACGACACCCGCGCTCTCTTGACATTCTCTCTCTCTCTCTCTCTCTCTCACTCCCTTTCTACCTCAAGTTGCTCCGTTTCTCCGCTACGACAGACGACACTAGTGCCGATTTATACGCCTGACAATTAGCAGAGAAAGAAAAAGAGATGGCGCAAAGTGTTCTTTCTCCAAGATCTAGAGGAGAGATCGGTCACTGCATACTTGACTCTTTGAGAGGACTCTTGGAAATATTTCGGATGCAAGGAACAGACGAAATAATATTTTTTTTTCTTTCTTTTCATTTGTTTCTTATTCTTCTCAACTGTATATTGTCTCACGCCGATTCCCAGCGTTTATTCGCCATTGGCTCATCGCGCGTGCCTCGAGAGACTGAAATTCTCTATCTCGTGTCAGGAAGAATAAGAGATAAAAATTAAAATAGGTAGTAAAACGAGCGAGCTTTAGGAAAAATGAACGTTTTTCGAGCTTGCGAAACTTTAACAGTAATTAGCGATGGAGAAAGAGAGAGAGGGGGGGGAGAGAGAGAGAGAGAGAGAGAAAGAGAGAGACAGAGAGAGACAGAGAGAGACAGAGAGGATACTCATTATATTGTCACAGTCAACGCGCGTAGAATTGTCAGAAAAATATGTACGCACTACCGGACGTTGAATCTCGCATAAAACGGAGAAACGAGTTCTCAAGTAAAATCTTTGTATTTTTTTCTTTTTTATGTATATAGAATGGCAGAGTGACTCGAGAATTTTGAAATTCTTAGTGAGTACAGAAGAACGCTTTGATCATGATTGCCGTTCTTCCAAGAATATTTTTTTCCGAGACTCATTTTTGTCAAGGCACTCATTAGAATGAGTGCCTTGTCGCATCAGCTCAAGCATGCCAAATTGCCGGTCACTTTTGTAAGTAGAAAATTCACCGAAACATTCAACGAACATTGTACGTGACGTTTGATCATTCATGGACAAAAATACGTATATTATCCGTTATGGCGAGTTATCGTATAATTTCCTGCTGCGATGTAACTCAATTGTACGTTTTGTCAAAAAATTGAGGAGGAAGAGCCACGATCTGTGATATCGTTTTTACGATCACCATGACTTTTTACGATCTATCACGACTGACAGAGAGTAGTTGAATTCTATCCACCAGATGTCATGGTGACACTTGTGATTTTCTAAATTGTACGTTTTGTCAAAAAATTGAGGAGGACAAGGCACGATCAGTTCTATGTACGATCACCATGCGTTACGCTATGACGTCTGAAAGAGAGTAGTTGAATTCTATCCACCAGATGTCATGGTGACACTTATGATTTTCTAAGTCAATTGTACGTTTTGTCAAAAAATTGAGGAGGAAAAAGCACGATCTGTGATATCGTTTTTACGATCACCATGCGTTACGCTATGACGACTAAAAGAGAGTAGTTGAATTCTATCCACCAGATGTCATGGTGGCACTTGTGATTTTCTAACTCAATTGTACGTTTTGTCAAAAAATTGAGGAGGAAAAAGCACGATCTGTGATATCGTTTTTACGATCACCATGCGTTACGCTATGACGACTGAAAGAGAGTAGTTGAATTCTATCCACCAGATGTCATAGTGACACTTGTGATTTTCTAACAAAGTTCAAAATCTCTTATGACGTATTTGCATCCTCGTATAACCCTGGAAGAATTAAAAAAAATTGTCGTTCATTTATCACTTTTTCCATGCATGCTCATTAGTGATACGAGCAAAGGGAAAAGGGATGAAGGAAGAAAAGGATCCAATGAATAAACAATTTTGGCTAATTTTCTAAAAACTTGTATTGTTTTTTTTCTTTATTGTTTAATTAATTAATAAACTTGTGTTTTTGTGTTTTCGTGTCTGTATGTTATATTTTGTGTGTGTGTGTGTGTGTGTGTGCCGCAATATCTTACAAGAGCCCCGGGAAACCGACTAGAGATCCCGGTCCCGGCTTAAAAGTTGAGATAAATCAAATAACAAAATTAACTAATCGCGAATTGATCACTTGTTGTTCTGATTTGTTTCATCGGTCGATCGACGCGTTTTAACCATTCATCATTGCCCACGTGCGGAATTACTCGACGTCCTCGAGTCTTGATTTACATTATTATGTAAATTAATATTTATGTATTTATCAATAAGTTCCATTGATTTATACTCTCGAATTAAAATTTCAATCGTAACAACATTATTATTATTTTTTCATTCTTTGATCGATTAAAATAAAATGAATATTTGAAACTCGTTTCGTTCGTTTTTTCGCTCGGCACTTCTCGAGAACGTCGCGTTTTCTTGCACACGCAGGCAATTTCGTCGCATCATCGAACTCTCGTCCCGCAGAGCGGACTCGCGCGATTCACGTCGCAATTTTCCAAATATCTTCTTTCTCTCTCTCTCTCTCTGTTTTTTTTGTCCCCTCCCGTAAGTAGTAAATAACCATTTATATCACACAAATCTTTAACGATATACAAAATGTACCTATATACAGTTTTAAATTACACATCCTTCGTAGCTGCGGTTTTTATTTCTCGTCTTTTTTTTTTCTCCTCCTTTTGCACCACGTCCCTGCCGACGAGGAACCAGAGATTTTTTTTTTATTCTTTTTTTTTTTTTACATTAATGATTATTTTGAAATCGACTCGAGACAAAGTTCACCGTTTAATTGGCCCGACTGACAAAAATAAAAACATAATTCGATCTGTGAAAAAAGGCAATAAAAAAACCTCCGCAACCTCTTCGACGGACTTTCGGTGCATTTTCCATTATTCCTTTTCCTTCCTCTCTTCTCCTGCTCAAGCGCAAAGTTGCGCAAAAAGCTTTGAGCTTTTACTTTTTCTCTTCCCCCCCCCCCCCACCCTACCTCTGAATTGTCTCGAAGACGAAATAACTTTTCGCCAAAGAACGAAACGAGTAAACGCATAACGATCAAGTTATAACTGTGTGTTATTTTTGTTCTTTTTGTTTGCTTGTTTTTTCCTCTTCCTTATGGAATTTTCTTCTTTTCTCTCATTATGCAGATTTTTACATCCTAGATCAATTTTTCTTGTTTGTCGTTTCATTTTATTTTTTTTTTAAATATATTTTTTATTTTTTATTTACTTGTCAGTCGTGACGTTGAGCTTCGAAGGAGCTTCGGACCATTCTAGGCCCGTTGACCAACGAGTTCGATACGTTTGCATAATTTTCATTCGAGCTGCGTGAATTTTCACGTGTCTCGATGCAGAAAAAAAAAATTCAAAATGAAAGGAAAAAAAAGACAAAACGACACTGGATTCAAGCACGATAAATGGAAATTTCATTATTTCGCAATGTTTTGCCGTTATTATAAAATTATTTAAACATTTATTGCGGATGATATATTCGTAACCCTGTTAATGATGACGATTTTCAATTTTCCATATCAATTTTATTTATCAACGCAAAGCGTAGCGTAAATTATTTTCACAATCAAAATATTCTCGTCGATGATAATTTGAGTACAAATTTTGCAACTATTATCAGATTGATGAAGAGCATGATGAAATTAGAGAGAAATAAATAAATAATGAAAAAAATAAATAAAAAATAAAAAAATGAATGAAAGAACTCTTGTGAATCGAGAATCCGGATATCATCGAGCATTCCACATCGTTGAGTGAAAAATAAATAAATGAAAATGGGCGAGTTCTGAGAGGTGAAAAAGAGGTCTGAAGGGCTGAGGGTGAAGAAGTCACTGAGAGTTTACAAAACGCAGTTAACGGGGTCTTGTATGTGTATGTGTGTGTGGCGACGCCTGTCGCCGCCAAGGGGAAACAAGGGACTCCTAACGAACTTAACGCCCGTGTCTTCTTTGCTGGGTTCGACGAGGCGAAAAGGCTCGATGATTTTGAAAGAAAAATAATTTTCTAAGAGACCCGTTAACACCGGTGTGCACTCTCATCGTCACAGAGGCTCATTTTGGATATTCTTTCGACACGATTTTTTATTCTACTCGCCTCGTCTCTTTTTAAACGCATTTCCTTGTTTTTATCATCCATTTTGTGCTTTCGCTCGTTTATCCTCAAAATCGTTGAAAATTTTTCTTCAAATTTTTCTCAGCGATCCTTGAATCAATACTCGATTAACCGATTTTCAATTTTACACTTTTTTAACGTGAGTTATAACGACAAATCATAATTATCTTTTGTGAAAAAATTGAAAAGATTGGCAAAATTGAAAAAAAAAAAAAAATCAATTTCGATTTGGATGCCCCAAATTACTGATAAATCCAGCATTTTTTCAAATGTCATTTCTTGTCACTCGACAGTCGAAAAATTCGCTAATGATACTTTCCCCTTTCCCGATGCATCAACAATAACTGACCAAAAAATAAAATCGATTTTATTTTGAGTTTATAACGATGTTAACCTCTCACTTTGACCCGATAATGCCATACATGAAGCTTTTACACTCAGAGCATTTCCACTATTTCTTATCTTTTTTACAAATATTTTTCACTTCTTTTTCACAACCCCCAATTTTTTCACTCATCCTTCATTTTCCATTTCGATTCTCCGTCCGCCATTTCGATTTTACGACTGATTTGAGCAAAAAACTACTGATTCGAAATGGAGTCGATTAAAAATTTCATAGTTGTATTTCAAGCTTACCTATGTGTATGATGTAAGTTTAGGGGTGAAAAAAACTCACTCACCCTCGAATCATGAGCTTTATTATTTTTTATTTTCTCAAAATTTTAATTAAAATCCAATTCATGATTCAAGAGTCCGTACTGGTCCCTGATGAAAAAAAATGGTGGCATTCGAGGATTAAAGCTTTGATTTTCTGTTTGGAAACAACCCCTGGATAAACGAGCGAATTACATCTGCCCTTTAATTTGAAATGGTAATTATTGCGGGACGGAGGGAGGGAGGGAAGGTGGGCAAGGGCACATTTTGTACTACTTCACCTGGCCCTGATTTTCACGACTCGGATAGTTTTACTCTGCATAGAAGCTCGTCGACATTCACAGGAGAACTCAGCTTGGGCAAAACTTTACAAACTGTAATAACGATGAAAACAGAAGAGAGATAAGAAAGCAAGAAGATTGAGGTGAATTGACAGACTTGGCTTATAAAGGATTGTGAAAAATTGTGAGCTTCATAAATGCCCGAGGAAATAAAATTAACATTCCCAGGACACTTTTGCGATTGAATTGTTATAGAAAGAAGGAGAAAAAAATAGAAATAAACAAAAGAAAACAAAAGTGAGCAAATCTTCGGAAAGGACGAAGAAAGTCAGTCACTCTGATTATTACGATGAGTGACTGTCTCGCTCATTTTCGATCGTGGAAGGATCTTATTATTTTTCCAATTATCCTGCCACGGAAAATTACGGTTTCTCCCCTCCCCCTCCTTTCTTACATTGAGCAATAGGTAGGTGCAAGTTGCGAAAGTTATCGCCAGCGGAAATCCGCCAAAGTTTCTCTTTCTCTAGATCATCGTTCTCGATCTCGTGAAACATTTGGATGTTCATTTTGTTATTTTTATTTTTCTCATCCGCCCAATCGTAATTGTGCAAACAATTTTTTTTTCTCTTATTCTCCTTATTTGCATCAATTCTCGTTTCTTTCGTGTTTTTAGTACAATTCAAGTAAAAATATATATATATATATATGTATATAAGTACTATCTGACTGTTTTTTCATTGCTGTGCCAAATGCCGAAATAATTTCTCTTATTTATCGAGATGAAAAAGGGCGCAGCCTTGTACGAAGTAAGAAGAGCAAAGGTCAACAAAAAAAATTGTCTCTCCTGTTTTTCCCCACTTCATTGCAACGCCCGGGAAATTCAATTCAATTTTCATTTTTAAATGTCATTCGAGGTGTCTTTCCATGCCGCTCGTGCGGACGAGTCCGGCTCGTACGAGCCACCGCAAAATAATAAGCGCACAGTCGCTATCTCGTTTGCGTTCTTCTTGGACAATTAATACAATAATAATAATAATAATAATAATAATAATAATAATAATATACATGTAACATTTTCACGAAATATTTCACGACGAAATTTCGTCCTCCAGTCTCTGACACTCGCTAATTCACAATAACGATCACACACCTCAATAGTGTCAATTAAGCACTTAATGTGTTCTACCACAAATTTTACTCTTTGATCCATCATCATCATAATCATCATCATCATCA
The DNA here is from genome assembly GCA_963669185.1 of Dyspetes luteomarginatus. Classification (NCBI taxonomy): domain Eukaryota; kingdom Metazoa; phylum Arthropoda; class Insecta; order Hymenoptera; family Ichneumonidae; genus Dyspetes; species Dyspetes luteomarginatus. The sequence goes on along the minus strand of OY769908.1, from coordinate 16,485,561 downwards.
TGATCAAAAAAAAAAAAAAAAAAAGTTATTACTCTTTGTATTGTTTTAATTTTTTTTTGTCCGTTGAATATTATTTTTTTGATTCTTTTTTTTTAATCGCAGGGTTCACCCCAGTGCGACCATTCCTGGTACGATGGCTGCTGGGAATGAGGATTACCTGGGATTCCTGGCTGTTGATGAACCAGACCGATTTGCGAATGATGCTGATGATGATGTGACTGTTGATGTTGATGATGATGTTGTTGTTGTTGTTGTTGTTGTTGTTGAAGATGATGATGATGATGATGATGATGTTGATGATGATTGTGGTAGTTTGGATGACCCGGTGGTGGCGGCGAATAGGTTTCTCCCCCGACTGCAACGTCAACAACATCAACCTGACCCGATGATTGTTGAATAACAATCGGCGTACCAGGCGATTGTCCAATCGAGGCTGTCTGACTATGCTGTTGCTGTTGTTGTTGTTGTTGTTGCTGCTGCTGTTGTACGAGCGTCGTTGCTGACGTCGACGATGACGATGACGACGACGCCGAAGTCGACGATGACGCTGCTGGCGGGGGCGACGTTGCTGCTGATAATTGCGACGTTGTTGATTGTACCTTCTTCGGGCGACCGACCGGGTTGCCACCTCATTCGCGACTTCTCCTTGGACGTCCCACTTTGCCTTTTCTTACCGGTGCACCTCCATTTCCAGCCGCGGCTGCGGCCGTCCCCGCTGCTGCCGCCCCTGACGATTTTGCTATTTTCAACCAGTCAGCCTCGCAAACCGGTGAGCCTGCCATTAAAAAGTATCTGCAACGAGAGAGTAAACGGAACCAAAAAAAAAAAAAAAACAAAAAAACAAAATGATTTAGCACGGAGACTGAGAGTTTGGTGTGTGAGGAAAAATTTACATGAGACGAATAATTTTTTTATATTGGAAATTGGAAAAAAAGAAACAAATATTTTTGTCGTTAAAATTTAATTGGTAGACAGCATGATATATCGTAGCTGTTTTATTCAGAATTGTTGATTTTATCACATTACATTTTAACAATGGCAAATCTAATTGGATTATTAAATTATCCAACATACGAGAATTCTCAAGTTTTTATTCATTATATATATATATATATATATATATATATTGTGAATTAACTCACGCATTAAATTATCCATCATACGAGAATTCTCAAGTTTTATTTCATTATATATATATATATATATATTGTGAATTAACTCACGCGTTGATTTTAACTATGAAAATTTGATTATTTGTTGAGCGTTTATGAATTTCGCTTTATAAAATTGATAGTAATTTTAATATTATTTTTTCGAATTAAATGACAATTTATGCTGGTATAAATGATCGTTAGGGATGAAAAAATAAAATTTATCAACTTACTTGTCACCGGACACGAGTTCACCGGCGCATTTGCTGCACCTGAAACACTTAACGTGAAACACCGTGCCGCCGGCCCTCGTCACCAATTCGTTCGCCGGTATCAGCTGACCGCAACCCGAGCACGCACCACCAAACATCCTGCAAGCACAAGAAAAACAAATATCATTAAAAACAAATGCATTTTAATAAAAAACAAAAATCATTAATATAAAAAGGTTCATTCATAAATATGGATTGAAGTAATATACATATATATATATATATGTAATATTACATATAATTATACATTTAATTATCGTGCATATTAGTGACTTTCTCATTTTTTACACCCTGGATCGCAGTGATCGCAGGATCTACCAGGATACTCGATAATTAATATAAATAGTAAATCATATTTAATATATGTAGGGAAGCATCACATAGAAGAGATGACCTCGTTTTTTGCGCGAAAAGGGTCTCAATTAGAGCATTTCGTGTCGTACTTTTCTTCCGCGTCTTCGATTCGCCATACATATATATATATATATATATATATATATATTACATATAATTATACACTTAATTGTCGTGCATATTAGTGACTTTCTCATTTTTTTACACCCTGGATCGCAGTGATCGCAGGATCTACCAGGATACTCGATAATTAATATAAATAGTAAATCATATTTAATATATGTAGGGAAGCATCACATATATGTAGAGGTCGTCACATAGAAGAGATGACCTCGTTTTTTGCGCGAAAAGGGTCCCAATTAGAGCATTTCGTGTCGTACTTTTCTTCCGCTCTCTCGCGTCTTCGATTCCCCCACAGATAATTATCTCTCTGTCTCTCTCTCTCTCTCTCTTTCTCAGCACGCCTCGTGTTCTTCTGGCTAATACTGATCGGTTCACAAGATGCCGTTGCTGTGTATATCTCAGCGTGCCGTCGTAAAGCAGTTGACATTCTCCTCGGGGCTCGTTCCACCGTTAAAGCAGCGATAAATATGACGCGTTTCCAATTAAATCTCGTCCAAGGGTATATATATATATATATATAATAGAATCATTTGCAAAGATTTTTCAACTAAAATCTGAGCTTTGCCAAGGACGAAGCTTCTTTTTCACTCTCAAACTCGAGCCCCTTATTTCTATTTTCACTAAAAATTCCCATTTTTTTTAATGGAACATTTTCCTTTCTTTTACACAAATAATTCTCGTTATATATAATATTCTCCTTACGATCTGTCGTAATAATTTTCTCTTCCTCTATATAAGTTAATTTTTTTCGTGCCTTTTTTTTGTCCCGTAGGACAAAAATCGTTGTGAATAATGGTAAGCTGAAAGGAGAGCAAAGCTCCATCGATGATAATACCAATAATAATAATAATAAGGTGTTGTAAATGCACCTTTTAATTGGCAGTCCCTGGGAGCGATAAGCCGCGGGATGCCTCGCCTTCTTCTTGCATCGAGTCTCTATATATACATCACTAATACGATTCAGCCCTCTCCTGATCAAGATCCGAGACTCTTATTTCTTTCTGTTATATGTGTGGCTATTACGCGATATATACATGTATAGAGCGCAACCCTCACCTTAAGGGGGGAGGATTATTAATTTTATACGGTTACTCTCTCGCACAGAATGGAATACTGCAGATCGCATGACGAAATTGCAAAAATGCTCATCTGGAAAACTTCATAGATTCGCAGGGCCCAATATTTTTTTATTATAGCTGTGCAGTTATTATCGCCATTCACCGAGTGTCACGTCGTTGTGACCTCAACTGGAGCGATTATTTCTTATCGCCAGTTTTCCACAATTACAATTTGGCAACATTTCAAATTAACAAAATTTCAAGGGTTGTAATCCTGGTGATTAAGGGGACATATAAGAGAAGAAGAAAAACAAGAAAAAAGTGGAAAAACCAATTGAGAATATCACAGTTTATATTGTATACGAATGTAAGAGTGAAAGAGAGAGACACGTCCATGGTATAAAGTCGAGAGCTAATCTCGAAAATGTTATTTTCATCCCTGCCCTCCGTAGCTGCTCTCATATCTTGCAACCGTTATAACTGCCCGTTTGGAGTGCCCTCGTCGTTCCGGCAGGTTTCACGTAGTACAAACACGACAGAGGGAGGGCGTTCATTTCTCTCTTCCCGCCAAACTGGTTTTAATTATTCGCTTAATCCGTTGAAGTTGTTAGTTCTTTAGGTTAGCCTCATGTCTGCCTTTGGCGATATAGCCACGAGAAGAAGGGAAAATATTGCGAGAGATCTTATCCTCTCACGCTTTCTCTCCCTCCCTCTCTCTCTCTCTCTCTCTCTCTCTATCCCTCTCTCTCTCTCTCTCTCCCATCCTATAGCCATAACTGCTTTGTATCTTCTTGAAAAGAGGCGAAAGAGGACACAGTCGTGGAGTGAGGAAAAAGTTGGAAAATACAAAAAAAAGAAATAAAAGTGCAAAGTTGTGAGCTTT